>JAWLRI010000332.1:8757646-8769761 GCA_034781795.1 Crypturellus tataupa | reverse complement strand
GTTGTTATAGCAACTTGAATGGAGAAAAAAAAAAAAAAAAACAAGATGTCTTATACAAATATATCTTCTAATTATCAAAATTAGCAAATAATGTTGTCTATTTGTCATTTCATAATTTTAGTACTTGAAGGAAGACCATGAGTGAGAAGTTATTTCCATATTCAGATTAATACTGACTTGGGACTTAATTTGTCCCAAGACTCAGAAAGTGAAATGGAAAACAAACTCAGTGCTATATAATACCAACATCTGGTCTGAAGAAGAAAAAAAAAAAAAAAAAAAAAAAGCACCCTCCTGCTATGTTTAGATTATGGCATCATTCCAGACAATCTTGGACTCATTTCTGTGTCTACTGGCACTTACCATTAATCTCATAGATCTGTAAAGAAAATAAAGCTCAAAGGAATTTGAGCAATCCCAAATCCCATATCTCTGGTAAAAGGGCCTCTGCAGACCAAACAGAATTAGGAGCACTATCTCCCTCATGTTTGCTTAGCCTGCCAGTATCTCCTATCTCCCACTCCCCCAGTGAAGTAAGGCTTTGGGGAATGTGGAGCAGTATCAGATGATGTCTGGCTACATCAAACATAGTTATATTAAACGCTGTTACACTGAATGTGTGAAGGTGTTGTCTTTTCAGCAGTTTCAATAATCCTGTCTACAAAATAGGCCTCACAGCCAGAGTATACAAACACCCCATTAGTGCCACCTAGCCTTTCCTTGGGAAATGAAAATGGCCTACCATATTCTTTCACTTAAGATATTAATTTTCTTTCTAAGTAGAGGCTGCATATGCTTAGACATCTTTCTGAGTGCAAAGACACTGTAGTGACATATCCAGTCATAGAATCACAGAATCACAGAATGCCTAAGGTTGGAAGGGACCTCTAGAGGTCATCTAGTCCAACCCCCCTGCACACACAGGGCCTCCTAGGGCACGTGGCACAGGGCTGCCTTCAAGCGGGTCCTGAAGATCTCCAGAGAAGTCCTTTATGAATTTACTCTTTCGGGACAGAGCAGCTCTACCATTAGGAGCTAGGAAGGGCTTGCCAAAGGAAATATAATGCTGCAGCCAGACTGGTGCTAGGAGCGTATTTGCCATTCAGCCAGCACTAGGCCTGGGCACCTCAGGCTAGGGCTGGGTTAAGAGAGAGAAAGCCTAGAGCCCCGTGGGGAGTAGCCCTGGGAAGGGCAGGCCAAAGGAAGTGTAGTGCTACATCCAGACTGCTGCTCAGAGCAAGCACGTTAGCCAGCACTAGGCCTGGTCGCCTCAGACTTAGCCTTGGCGTTAGGGCTAGGTTTAGTGTCAAGAGAGAAAAAGCTTAGAACCATATGGGGAGTGGGATGCCCAAGGGTAATGGCTACAAATTGAAAACCAGGTAGTTTCACATGCATCTTAGGATGCTCTTTACTGCTAGGGTGACGGAGCGCTGCAGCAGGCTGCCCAGGGAGGCAGCTTCTTTGGAGATATTCAAAACCCACCTGGATGCGATCCTGTGCAGCGTGCTCTAGATGCCCCTGCTTGAACAGGCAGCTGGAGTAGGTGGTATCCAGAGGTCCCTCCCAACCTCAGGCAGTCTGCGATTTTGCAGTTCTGTGATTTGAATTAAGTATTTATATTAAGCATCTATAGGCTGTCACTGCAGTAGTGATCCTACCTTTAAAAACACAGAGAAGCCAAAATGCCAATGTTGAGTTTGGTGTTCCCCTATTCGGCAACATCAAAAGTAGAGTGCCAGCATGCAAGTGATAATCTGAATGCCATCATATCAGTAAACTGAAACTGTGACAGGATATGGTAAGGCAGTCCATGTAAATACAAGCCCTTACATGGGGAAGAGAGGAGGGAAGGCTAAAAAAGGCAGCTGGCGAGACTACTGCTCTGAAGCCAACGGGCAGTAATCCTGAGCTACAAGCACAGAGCCCACTCTCGATGTACTTCTTAGAGGCTCCTTACATGACTTAATCTCCTCTGCCTGTTCAAAGCTGACACTTCTGAGTGATCAGCTCACCACATGGGCAGTGACAACTGTCAAAAGACAGAAAGGGCTCTTCAGCTTTGTCCTGACTTAGCATTCTCATTCTCACAGTGGTGTTCAGGAAGGGATTTTCTCTTCCATCATTCTTACTACAGCTGTAGCCGTTGACTAGGGCATTCTCACAGCTGGGAGCTGAGAATAAAGTAGGTAGCAGTCATTTCCTTCTTTTTTCATTTAAAGTTTCACTCACAGTAGTCCAAAACTGATAGCAGAATGACCATTTCTTGCTGAGAATTGTTACTACAAACTCTGCTACTAGGAAGGCTTCAGCATCCAAGGATTTTAAAGAGGCTCGGAAATGTGGATTCTTTCTAATTGTAGAAGTTCATAGAGTATATGTAAAAATGATGACTACCAAAAAAAAAAAAAAAAAAAAAGGCTGCTAAGGATATTTCTGTTCTCTTACAAAGGTACCTGATTCTTTCCCATACTCAGTACTGTAGTGTACTTAGTCATGTAAGAGTTATTACAGTCTTCCTAGTGCTGAGTCCTACAGACTGATGTTCTAAATTATGACCTTTGGGCACTAATGTTCAGCTGAGAATATATCAGGCCTATTGTTCTTCATAGAAAGGAACAAGGATCTCAATAATTCAACAGAAATGTTTTTAGACCATAGAACCTCAGTGTTCCTGAAATGGAATGAAAGAAAAACAAAGCTTTCAGCCTATAATTTACTGCGGTGCATTGGGCTTATAAACCAAGTGATATATACAACCAAGATGTATAAAATCAATACTACATGCCCAAGGCTAGGGCTGCTCTTAAAATTTGAGTTCAGTGCCTGGGTAATTGGGATGGAGGGTAATTGGGATGGAGGGTAATTGGGAGAAGGAAAAAGATCCGTCTCTCAGTTGCTTCTTTATAGGTATGTTGCAGCTGGGAGAGGTATAATGATGCAAGAATGGATGTTTCAGGGCAAGACTGACTGTTGATGCAAAGCCAGACAGAAGTTCATAATTTGAATAGTTTAGTCTAGATATTAAAGTACCACCAGAAAAAACAACTTCAAGTTTTTTTTACGAATCTGTAGTGTGATCTTGTGTCACTTATGCTCTGAGGCCGTTGTCTCTAGGATTTTCTCCTTTAAGTGAGTGCACCACAGAGAGACCCTGCAATGAGAGTGGCACCATATTGGCATGTGGGACTTTTCTTGTTCCTGCAGAGAGCTTGTTCAATAATTAAACATGTCAAGTAGTTATCAAGAATATGGGTAGATGAGGGAGCACAGGCAGTCATATTGTGGACACCCAGGCTAATGAATGACACTTGTAATCTCAGTAAACCCATTAAATATAGAACCAGGTACAATTAGAAGCTATTTCTACGCTGCTGGAGACTTCTGCCTCAAGAAGCTCTCTGGACACAAGGTCAAGTGGTGCATTACCTTTCCTTCACAGTGCTCAAGCATAGAGGTTATTACTTACACATTATGCACAGAGAGAGACTCCAAATCTGCTAAACTCAAGTGATGAAACACTTTATAGCACTCCTGATGAATGAAAGAATAGCTTGCACACATTTTGGAAAGGAAATCCAGCGCTGCAAATTACTGTATTATGTAGATCATTTCAAAGCCAGCTACTGTAATTTAAATGAAAGCAGTCAGTATTCAAACTACAAAAGATTTTTTTTTCATGTCTGAGGAGCCAGTCTTTCAAGCAAAGCAAACTTTCATCCTAGACAACCTTGTTGTTTGACACCAACAGTTGAGATCTACTAATCTAGAAAATTATCTGTGTTTCTTTTATGTTCTTTTATATCTACATACCCACATATCTTTTTAATGAGGATGGTATTTCACTTAACTCTAGCAAATTAGAAGCTAACAGCAAACTAGAAATTTTTTTGTTTGTTTGTTTGTGTATTTAGCTTTGCTTTTAGTAATCTCAAATCTCAGTATCTTACATTAGGTAAAGATAACAGCTCTTGTAAGACTCTTAAGACTTTATTAAAGTCTAAAATGTTGGATACTAAACATTATCTGAATTCCTTTGGTGTTGATTCTCATTCTACAACTGTCTGAAAGTCTGCAATAGTTTAACCAATTAAAAACAACAAAAAGCACAAACATACTAGCATTACTAAAAATATGAGATGGCCATGCTTCCTTTTTGCCTATAACCAAATTAACAGTTTTTGTGAAATCATTCATTTTTATGTGGCGTTGTGACATGTATTTGACATGGATCTAAACAGAACAGCAACAGAACTGTTTTCCTGAACGTGACTTAACACAGATGAACTTTTAAAAACTGAGCATTGTGGTCTATCTGCACTGATGTGTGAAAATACAAAGCCAAGGAGGAAAATCAATAATTGTTAGTGATTGTGTCAGATTAGGATGGAAAGATACTTGCTGTAGTATGGCCATGATGTGCTGTGTCCAAAACAGGAAGCCACATCAAGCCAGGAATGAGTTTTCAATGAGAAATAGCCATGAAAGTGTCATTTGTCTGCATGGCGGGCAGGGATAATAATAACCACATTCAGTAACAGTATCAATTATCATCTTGTTATTCAATAATAATAATTTGCTATTATAAAAAAACTAGCATAAATCAGAAACATTTAGGTCAGGTGTCAATGATTTTAGCAACACAGAAGCCCTGGGTGAACATGCACGTTTTGGGCAATGCAAACAGGCCACTTGCACTCTCCACCAGGCCTTGGCCAGCACTGCCATTCTAGCAAAGCCACATCAGGTTAATAAAGGCTTCTAAATAACATGCCACATATACTACTTTCCTAGGAGGTCTGTGATCTATACTGCATGACAATTTTCCTTGATGGCTTACTATATATTATAATTCTCTGCATTTATGAGAAAGTCTTTTATCTAGGGATGTCACAGAGCCCTGTAAGAGGTGATTGTTTTTCTATAACAACTTGGCAAAAAACAGATTTCATGGCCCAACTTTCCTGTTTTGTTTAGTCATCAAAGCTATTTTCAATGAATAGGTATGTCCCATGTAACTAAAACCTAGGATTTGCCTGGATTTCAGTCTGCTCTCTCCCTGGTCTCTAGGGCAAGGAACACAGGGCCATTCATATGTGTCAAATAACAGCACAGGACTGTTTGCTACCAAAACTTTCTAAAACTGGGATTAAGTAAGACCTAAAAGGTCTCAACAAAGGTCTCAAAGAATGGAAAAGGTCTCAAAAGAACAAAATTCCTGTTTCTCTGATGAGAAATGAATTTAATCTATAGAAAAAGGACTACACATGAAACAAGTTTCATTTGTATCTTCTTGGAAGATATGTAAGGGCAAACATGTGATAAGGCACTACTGGTACATGTATCTACTTTTTAAACATATTTAATTGAGCTAACTCTTGAAATCAACAAATCAGTGTTTATGAATTCCAACTTAAAATAGCCATTGCCATTCCCATAGTGCATTCTAGTGTCAGAAATGAAGATGCTACCAGCTCCAAGAAGAGGCCTGAACCACAAGCACAAACTTTTCTAGAATTTTTCCTTTTCAGTGAGCTGTCCCCTAACAAAGTGACCCACTGGGCAACCCAGTGTCCCTGCCAGGAGCTGCTGTCATGTTTGTTGTCTGCTGACAGGCCTGATAACTTGCCATCATTAACAATAATGTACAAGTCTCCTGTAGTATCGGTAACTTTTCCTTCCGAAAACTTAAAATTCTTCCTTATATGGTAGCATCTAGCTAACTTAAAGTGATCCAGCAGTTACGTGACTGCAGTAATTCTCAGACACAAATCACATATGTAAATGGCTATGAGAGCTATTTTCCTCCAATTCCAATTATTATGTAGCCCAAAGTAACTGAAAAAATAACCAATTTCTTAGATGCCTATGGTGCCTTTTATAACAATGAGTAGATGCTTTAACAAAACAAATAATTAATTAACTCCTCATGTTATTTCTGTTACATAGTCAGATATTGCAGGACTTTGGTGTAACTCTATAGATATTTAAGCTCCTAACTTCTATTTAAAGATCTAATTCTCGGTCATACCATGCTTCAATGGCAAGAAGGTAATTTAAATAGAATTTAGACATTTAATTGTGTTAAGGATGCAAGCCTTTGTCTTTCTACAAAGTCAAGTAGTTTCGCCATCCCTTTCCAGACAGTCCAGTGTTGATGGTTTTGCCTTGTAGCTCTTTAGGCTCTGTGAAAATTGGTGCCTAAATGTCACCTCAACATTCCAGAGGTCTGGATGGTTAACTACTATATTTAGTGATCCAGTTTGAAAGTGTTAATAGCACCCCTTTTTCTTTTTAATTAAAGAAAAGCCCTCTATCATAATATCTGAATACAAATTAGTAGAGCTAGTAAAGCCTTATATTTTTATATGTACATTAAAGCATTCTGAAGGAGAAAAATATTTTCTTTGTGGACTCTATAGCAACTAACATATTCATAGAGCTTTGAACTTTATAGACCAATTACTGATCTATGCTCTAACTGGAAAACTATTGGAGAGGGACTCAATGATTACATTAGGTTTTACATTGTGACTATGTGAGAACTATTTGATGTGTGACGGGAGAGGTTCCCTGACATTTAACGCGTACAACCTTTTAAGAAATAGGTTACAAATTGAGCTAATCTAATCCCATTTAAGGAGATTCACATTTAAGAGGCTCTGGTTTGCCTTTCAACTGGGTCATCTTGGCAGATTCTACTTAAAAACCAAGATTAAGGAAGTATGGAAAACAAAGCTCTCAAGGCTATTTAAATAGTTCAAAATCATATTTTCATTACATGGAAAATGAGGCCAACCTGGCTGCAGTTCATGTCAAGTATGTCCTCATAAATGTTTCACAATTAACAGTGTGAAACACAGTTAAAATGTCTCACAATTAAGAGTTCCCTAAGCATAGACAGAGTTGTCTCCTGTGTATGTAAACATATGGTGATTTATACGTTGGACTTGAGACAGTATCTCTTCTAGGGCTCTCAATACAGTTTTGTGGATTACATTTTTCCAGGTTACATCTTTACATCTTTAGATGTAAATTCTTCGCCAGACTTCAGTAGCTCCCTGCAGTTAGATATAGTTAGTTCTGTGATGCTGCTGTATTTTCTGGAGGTTTTTTTTTCCCTCTCTTGCCTATCAGGCTTTTATTCTAGCTTGCATATGTCAATCTTTGTCTGCTTCATTTGCTTAATTAAGAGTACAGTTCTGCTCTGCTAATGAGAACAAAACCTAACTCCTATAAAGTCTGGTAATACAGAATAAAAAATTAGTGTTGTTTCTAATGTTTGGATAATAAATGAACTTAGAAGATTAGTATTAGTATCTTGAGAAAAAAACTTTTAGTGAGTCAAAATGTATTCTTTATATTATTAATTAGGCTGTAGAAACCTTAATAATACACAAATTATCAGCAGAAGGCTAAAGATCACTGTTTTCAAATTTGGAATCTTCAAGGTAATGACATTAAGCTGTTCCTGTCTGATTTTTGTATGTCACACACAAACACACTATATTTAATGGAGATGGAAGGAGCTGCACTTATTCGGTATATCTACAAAAGAGGGCCCCTTATTTACATGCCTAAATTGCATTCCTTAACACTCTCAATTTTGAAAACCCTAGTTTGCACTCAAGTTGTTAAAAACTGCAACATGAACATTCGGGATCCACTAAATGGCACAAGCGAGTTACTGCATCCCGGAGGGCAGTATGTGACTGTGCAATATCACATGGTCATTTTTGGCTCTTGCTCATGGCGCTAGCAGCAAGCTACAGGGAGCACAGAGCAAGTCATCAGCAAAACGTTACGATTCTAAATGGAACAAGTGGTCGATTCTCATCTGCAAAGCCAACATGCAGCAAAAGAGCACCATGATTCAAAACAAAATGCTGATGCCAAAAATGAATCCCTTATGTGGGATCAGCAAGTAAAGAACTGCAGAGGACACTGTCTAACACTTAGGGGTCTCCCATGAACACGGATGACAGGTAGAGGACAATACAGTTTCAGAGAGTATACATCTGTCCATCATACTCTCATTTATCTTTGGATGCTTCTAAAATTATTTGTACAATCAGCAATTTCAGGGATTTTTATTTGTCTCCTGTGTGTTTTCACATTTCCTCTCACATCAGTAGGAATACTGCAAGCAAATGCTACAGCTTTTCTTGTCAGTCCACAACAAGGATGAACATTTAGAATGGAACATGCTTTGTTTCTTGCTATCTCTCATTACAAACAGTACATCTGGGAAGAATAAAAGCCTGACTGTCTTAGAAGTTATGTATTTCTTCTGTTGTTAGAAATCATACAGGAATAGTGTTCCTGTGAAGCAGCAGAGGTGGAAAGATAAATAACACTGGAGTATCTACAGCACAGCAATCATAGTAGCTAATCTATAACATGTTCCATTACATGACAACCATGTTGTCTTCTGTTCCATAACATGATAATGGCTTCTTCTGTTCCCAAATGTAACAAAGATCCTCTTGGATGTCACTTAAGCTAGTTAGGAAGAGGACTTTAGCTGCTTTACAATATTGGCAATTATAAATTGCCTCATATAATTTATTTTAGTGTTGTTGTGAAATACAGTAGAATTTGGTAGATTTCAGGCCTCCATTAAAAGGAAAAAAAAAAAAAAAAAAGCTAGCATCATCTCATGTTTCAGTCAGTATAATTTTAAATAGAAAAGCACAGTAGCCCATAACCTGTATTACATTACAGATAAGAGCCAAAGCTGTCTATGTGAAGGCATACAATATCTAAAATATAGCCAGGAAGAATATATTCAAGAAGTATTCCCTTGACATTAAGAGAATTTATACTTTCTTCCTGTGGCAGAGAATCCCATAGGATAATTACACAACACTCGTCTATCACTTTTAAATTCATTGGCTCTTAATTTTGCTGACTGCCCCCTTTAGAGGTGAAAAGGACCTAATTGCCACCTCATGGGCCACTAGTAAGTTCATGCACCTCTGAAATTTACTTTCCTACTCCTGTGCTCCATTTACGGTGTAATTTAACTTGATTGTGCATCAAAAGACCTTCTTTCTCCCAGCAGCTAATTATTTTGTCATCTCTTTTGATTTTTTTCTGATAACACTACCTGACAAAATAGAATGCTAAATTAGCCTTCTCCTTTTCTTTATGCAGTTTGGAGCATTAGATAGACATCTTTAATATTTGTTAATCTTACTGAAACCTGACCCCCCCCACCCCAAATAACCATTGTCCAGCATATCCACCAAAATTTGCTGCAGCTCTCCTTGTATTACTAGTTGCACCATCTAAACCTGCATTGATTCAAACACACAGAGGGAGGCAGCTTCTGGGGAAGGGGACATTGTTTCAAAACATCTGCTAGTTCATCTTGGAAAAGACAGTAGAGCTTTGGTTAGTTCAAAGAAAGGTCCAAATAAGGTCTTAGGATAAAGTTTCAACACATTAGGCTTGCATGTTAGGCTTTTTAGGGCTCCTGTAGTTCTTTTTAACACACAGAGATCATACAGAGAAGGGGGAATTCTGCAGCTCTTATCACAATGAATGCTGGCTGGGGGCATGGGAAATGTCCAAGCAGTTGCTGTTCTAATGACACTCAAACTTTCTCTTGGATTTTCTCTTTGCTCTCTGACAACTCTAAGAACCTGTAAAAGAGAGAAATAACCACAGTATAGTTCCATGACAGCTAAAGTTAATCTAAACCTTTATTTATGGATTCCCACCCACTTGCCATACATTCTCAGCCCTTTGCACTAAACCCTGAGTTCATGCAGACTACTATGAAACAATTCATCTGACTGAAAAACAGCTTTGCAAAAATGTTATTTACTTTGGTTCAGTTCAGGTCTCTAAGCATGCAGCCACATGAGCACCAATATCTGCACAAGGAATGCGAAATACCCTGTGGTCTGGAGAAGCTACAAGGGCAGCACTGCAGTAACACAGAATGAGGTTCTCTGAGATTGCAGTGGAACTTTATCCTCACTCGTCCGGAATACATCTTGACTCCAAAATGATAGCCTGAAGTTCTGCACAAAACCAGGATATTTATTTTCACTAGTATTTGTAATAAACATTAATAACAAATTATCTAAAACATTTACATCTAAAACATATTGACATCAGCAACTTTAAATACCAGTCATAGCATCGGCAAGTATGATGTGATTTGCAGCATAGAAATACTAATAACTTTTATTTAAAAAAACTTTTTGTCATTTTTGTTTGATTGTTGGGACTAATTTTCACCATTTAGGCCACAGGGATTGGAGATAAACCAGCTACGGCCTTGAGCAAAATCACGCACAAGGAAGTATGTTATTTAACAATCTTTTTCCGAGAAGCTGATGGCTACTCAGCATCACACAGAACTTGTACATAAATGCAACACTGAAGTGATGTGATGTGGAAATGCCAAAAGACTGTGAAATACTTTCTAAGGAGCTGTTAACATGTGCCTCAGGCTAAACTGCTGAGCTGCAAATTTAAGGGGCGTGTTGTCATTAATATTCAAATCACATTTGGCAGTGAGCAGGGAAGAATAGTAAATATAGACCCCCACCACCACCAAAAAAAAAAAAAAATAAAAGTATTCTATAAACTGGAAAATCCCTGTGTTGAGCAATGGAGGAGCATAATCTTTATTGCCTTTTCATTACTCCCTGAGCTAATGGTCTGAAGTCCAATCTTTGGTCTAAACACCTTCACACAATGTTGTCATTTACACATACTGTTATCCTAATGCTGGCCCACAGCCTCGGAGCATAAGACCAGACTTTGCTCTAATCATGTGGGTAACATCTTGGATGTCAGGTGCCTAATGCAGAATATATATATGCTTGGAAAAATGAGTGTTGGTTATGAACCTCCTGGAATATAAATTTATTATTACCTATTTTACCACCCCCAGACAGATGTTAGATTAATAGCAACGTTAGCATTCTCTAAAGCAACCTAATACAATCACTGATACCATAAAATTGGACTAGAAACACGTACTATATCCTAGCAGATGGTACATCCACACTCCTGAAAAAAAGGATAAAAACTAGGATTAGTAAACTAGGATTTCCAAAACACTCAAAAATGTAATATATGCTGTACCAAGCCTCCGTCTCAGGATGGCAGAGTCTGCTGGCAGATTTAGCTGCGATGGCTGCAGTAGCATTAGCTGCCCACCCTTCTGCGTAAAATCACCCATGGGAACTCGCATGGGCAGATTGCCACGTAGTCACGCAACAGAGGAGCTGAAAAGCAGGTGACAATAGTAACTTCTTCAGCTACTACAAATAAATAGCTGATGTGGATTACTCAAGAGAATGAGTGCTTACAGCTTGAACTTGCTAAAAACTTTCCAGTCAAAAGCCATCAAGACCTTGCTGAAGTGTGGGGATGGCTATGAAAATACTGACACCAAGTAAATGTTATGAAGTTACTACCCAAGAAAATAAAAACTCAGGTGAGTCCTTGCAGAGGAAATTATCAGTTCTGTCCCCGGTGAGCTGAAAACAATGGAAATCCCTGGCACTTACAGATCAGTTCTGAAACTCTGACCTTGCATTTTTCACAAGGGTCTCCACAGGCACATTTACTATATATTTGCTGCTCACAAGCCCAAGCCATGGTTTGGGTGTTTATGTAAAGCTAAGGAGACACCTCTAATACCCTAGCTACATCTTTCCAAGCCATTATCAAATGTGTAATAACAAAAACCCTAGGATGTTGCAAGAAGTCTGTACTTTACAAAATGATAATGCTTGCAGGGAGAGTAAGTATCTTTTATGACATAATGTATTTGAAAAAAATGTAAACAAAATTTTGGGCATATAAAGTGTATTCAAATCCATGAGCTTTAATACAGTATTTTTTCTGTGCAGACATCATTTGTGTTCCATCATATCTCATGCCAAATGTGCAATCTTTTGTTTGCTGCATCAAGTATTATATATTGAATTCGTTTTTGAAAAATGTAAATATTCAAAGAAAAAAATCTGCTTTTGTAAGGCCCAATTTCCTTTATACTGATCAAACAGCAACCACATGTGGGGGTTGTAGCCGTATTGCTAACAGGACCTGTTGCACGTGACAGAAGTAGAGATAGGGAATAACGGACGGA
>JAWLRI010000332.1:8731294-8756278 GCA_034781795.1 Crypturellus tataupa | reverse complement strand
GGGCTGGGGGAGCCTCGCCCGGCCGTCGTGTTGTCCGCGCGGCGACGGTTGGCGCGGCCGTCAGCGACCCCCGAGGCGGCGCCGGGCGGGCGCGGAGCTGGCACTTCCTTCGCGGCCCTGCGACAGCAACAAGTGCCCGCGGCAGCTGGGCCGGAGAGGCGCGTGTTGGCGACGGTGAATAAAACCATAAAATCTCTTATTTATTTTCTCTATTTTTTTTTTCTCCCCCTCTCTCTCTGTAGAAAAAGTGTTTGCCAGCCTCCCACAGGTGGAGAGAGGTGTCTCCAAAATTATTGGAGGTGATCCTAAGGGCAATAATTTTCTCTACACTAATGGAAAATGTGTCGTCATCAGGAACATTGATGTAATGTATCCCGTTTTTTATTTTTATTTCCTAATGTGGTTCGTTTGGCTCAGTTTCATTCAGCTCCCCAGCCCCTCTCCTGTAAGAACCAGTGCTTTACTCCCACTTAGCAAATTCACTTGAGGTCGCAGATCTGCCATGAGCAGGACAGGAAGAGGAAGGCTGCATGACTCAGGCGTAAAGGCAGTGACTGTAGAAATCTGTAGAAAATCTCCGCAAAATATGTAGTTTTTCTGCTGTCATCGTGCAAAATCTGTAGAAAAGGAATTGTTTCTGGCTGGCCCTGCTTATCCTAATTCTGCTATAAAGTTGAGAAGTGGTCTGTATAATGAATGAAACCTTCCCTTTTTGCTCTGCCTTTGCCTTTTTCATGAGTGCTATGTTTAAGTTTATTGCTGCATAGCTGCTTGCTTGTTTGTTTATTTTCCCACTCTAGGAATCAAAACAGTTGCAAGTTACTTGACTCTGTGGCAGTCTGGGCGTACAGAGTTCTACAGACTTCATCACAGAGAACTTCCCATGGATTAAATACTAGAAATCGCTTCTGATATTTTCAGTGGCGAGTTCTTCTGTGGCAATTAAAAAGTGTGAAGTGTGTTAGTTAAATTACTATTTCAAAGATGAATTCACTTTGGCAAAGGAGAATGCTGTTTTCTTAGTGTTGGTGTTCAAAAAAATCACTATTTCCTTAAGAACAAATGCCTATACTCTGCAAAAGTCAAACTCCAGAACTTGTTTTCCTCCTTATCCTGTAACTGTCTTTCTGTGAGACAGATCATACATATACCTCTGGAATTTTCAGGTCTTCACAACGATGCATTTGTTTATGACTGTAAAACAACTTTGTAAATTGAACTTTTGGAGTTTTCCCAATTCCTTGCTTTATGCAAATGTTTGATTTCATTGTCATGGCATAATATGGAAATGCTGCTAAACATTTAATTTCTCCTCAGTTTTGTAATTATCAGTTACATATTTTTCACTTAAAGTACAAGTTTGTTATTAATGTCTCAGTATAATGTAATAAAGTTTGACTGGAAAAGCAAAATTTTCTGAAACTGAAAGTCTCAATCATGGCATATAGTGAGAGGGAAGGAAAGACAGTCTGCTTACAGTGCAGCTTCTTTCCTAGTTGTGTAGTGTGACCTCCTTGCATTGTAATTAGTGTCCATGCAACCTTATTTTGTGAGTAAGCTGCAAGAGAACAACTTTTCTTTTGGCTTCATGAATCAGTTCACAGTGCCAATGCCAGTCTTTGTGAAAACTAGAAGGTAGAGCTCATGGCAGGGTCTGAATATGGGAAAGGTGGGACTGTGGCAACTCCTTGGTTTTGACCAGTTCCAACTCTCAATGGAAGTGGAGAGTGCAAGTCACAACCTTCAATTTTATGGTGTAACTTCTGCTGGTATCTTAAGTTTATCTGAACTGGCAAATAGGAAGATAGTGTTATAGATAATGATTGTCAGACAACATCCCCCAGACTACTACATAGTATTTTGTAGCAATGATGCAGAAACTGCCCAAGAGTACAGTATGTTTTTTGTGTCAAAATGATGTGGTTTGTGCCCAAACTTCCATGGAAATGTGTCCACTGAGAAAGATGCCTTCCGTACGGAATGGCTTAAAATAACCAAATAAATAGTTTGTAACAGCCAAATGAAGTACCTGGAATGCCTCTACAAACAGTTTTCCCAGTGTCATCTGGAACAGGTATGCACTAATTAGGCCATTTTTTTGGTTTGCTTGTTTCTATCATTAAAATGTAGTGATCAGCCCTGTAGAGCTTCTGAAGCTGCACCAACAGCTCAGCTATGGTGTTGAGTAAAGGATTCATGCTCAGTCTTTGAAAATGAGCCGGAGACTAAGTGCAAAAAGTACTGGAAAAGCACTGTAAGAAAGAAGGACTAGTGATATTTGTAGGGTTTCATGCCTCATTAATATTGTATCTTCTTTAAGTTCTAAGCTTCAAAGTAAGCTTGGACCCATGAACTACTCAATTTCTTAAGTGGCTCTAGTTTCAGTGTTCAAAATAAACTGCATAAGCTTTTCCATTGAGCCTGTTCCTGAACTTGTTCCTAGTCTGCTTCAAAAAGTAACAGTAGATAGTGTTAGGTACAGTATTTGTCCTGGTTAACATAACTCTATGTTTAAATCTTTTTAGAAATGACCTTTTTGTCTATGAAAGGCATAAAAATTAGAAAAATCAACCTACAAATAGAAATATTATCAAATAATAAGCACAGCTTTATTTTTTTTTCTATCAAAAGACTCTTAGTCATATTAATCATATCTTGAACTTAGAGGCCTGACTTTTTATCCTTCTCCATCCTACAAACTTGCCTTAATTCAGTCTGTAAATCCAATCTCATAGCTACTTAGCTTCAAGGTTTGTTGGAAGGTCGTGCTATAAAGCACCAACTGCTTATGTATATCAATTTTAGCAAAATAGTTTTTTTTTTTTTTTTTTTTCCTGAGCATCCTGAAATGGATGTAGGTGATGTAACTACAGTATAAGGAAAACACTGTCTTGCCTCGCTTAATGGAATTCAGTAACACAAAATGGAGAGTGAGGTGTAAATGCAGACGTGTGTGACTTAAGCAGGGTTATAATGCATTCAAGCAATGTAAAAGCCCCTTGTAGCAGAAATGGAAAAGGCTGCTGCTTACATGAGTAAACTGTACTCTCTCTCCTGAGATTTACCCTACTAAGAGTAAGAGATGGTCTGCTTCCTAAAACAGCTTCCTGAAACAGAGCAGGTGCTTTAGTTTTTACTGATTGGACAGTTCAGTCACACCATAAAACCAGGTGATTTTCTGATATAGTTGAATAAATATATATTAATTATAACTATTAAAAGAGATTCTTTCTCTGGCTATGAAGGTCTAGTTTATGAAACTAGGAAATACTTTTTAGCTGGCATAAAAAAGGTCCCCAAAAATAGAATAAGGTAGTGCTAATCTGCTAGTGTACTGATGTACTGTATTTCTGTACCTGGAGGATGTGCAGTGTGGGGTTTTTATGTAGATTTTTATGTATCAGAAAAGTCTGTGTCTTGATGTCATGCTTTTGATTTGGCATCTCAGTAGGTAACAGCCTTACTAGTGAGACAGCAGATCCCCTTAACTATCAAACCTGGAGCATCTGAAACCATGTTTAAGGCTGAAAAGATGGAATTGTGATTCCAGCAGCAGTGAATGATGCATTTCTTTTGTTATTTCAGTACAGCTATTCATGCTGGGGAGAACTTCTTTTATGCTGATCTATTAGATTTTTGACTGGATTTCAGATGGCAGGAAAGAGCAGGTCTTTCACACCTCATTAGTTACTAAGTGATCTTGAGTACTCATCAGTGAGTAACTTGGATGCAATATGTTGTGCTTAACTGTAGTGGAGCTTTTGGATGTGTGCTGCAAAGCACAGAGTATATTAAGTCTTATACCTAGATGATGGTTTTGTTTGGCCAGCCCTATTAGAGAGATGCCTGTAAGGTCACTTTTTGTTTTGGATTCTTCAGGAGGTCAGCAGATTCTGAAGAAGGAAATAGCAGAGGAAGTGCTTTCAATTGTAGCAGTTGTTAGAAATTACGTTGTTTTAGACATAGCAGACAGTAGTTTCATGCAATGTGCTCTGTGCTTTTTCTCTGTTTGGTTTTAGCCATTTTTTCAGTTAAAAACGCAAGATGGAGGGATGAAATGCAGGGGAAAAATCAGTTTTATTTTGGGACATCTGATTTAACTTCTGTGGAAAATAGGAAATGCTACTTAGTAACTCTTTTTGTTTTTCTTCTTTAAACTAGAACCCTGCAATTGCTGACATCTACACTGAGCATGCTCATCAGGTTGTCGTTGCCAAGTATGCTCCCAGTGGATTTTACATAGCATCTGGAGGTAATGTATTTGCACGTGTTGCATGTGCTGTATGGACAGACCTGTTAAAGTGCTTATCGGAGAACTTAATGGTATAGTGAAACAGTGCTCCACATTGGCTACGTATATTCTGTGCAACAGTGTGACCCACTTTAATTCTGTATGTGTATGGGGAAGAACCAATTTTAGTACCAATTTTTAAGTGCTTCTAGCCTCTTTCTAAAGCAGTGAGTTCAAGGGCATGCTTGTTCTTTTTAAAACTGGTATTAAGTAAAAGAATTTGAAAATGAACTTCACGTGCTTAGTCTGCTTAGAGGAGAAATCTTAACATAATGAGTTGCTTTTTTACATGCAGCAGAATGAAACATTATTTCAGAAATAGAACATGATTGCTTTGATGTGTACATAAGCTTGGATACTTTAGAATGGAGTGATTCTAGTACAGCTCTTTCCTTTCCCTCCCCATTTCTTACTGGCAGAACTTGGCAAGATTGGGCATTTTTTTTTTTCTTACTGTTGTAACCCAAATTAAAGGCTTTCTCTGGTAAATTAGCATGGGGAAGACACTTACCCTTAACTTTGTGTAATGTATGTGAATCCATAGACTGATAATGGGTAGCATGGATTTTCTGTGGTTTCCTGCGGAAAATTCACAGAAATAGTTCCATGTCTAAAAGCTACATATGTGTCTGTTGAGTACTGAGAAATCTTCAAGGCCATTCTTTAGCACAGCCTTCCTGTCCAAGGAGCCAAAGCCAAGAAAATCCTTGGCTCAGTCTTGTGCATGGACCATATGTCAAAGTAATGTGTTCTTTGTTCTTCAGATTTGGTGCTTTAGATTCGTGCTTCATTGATTCCTTGATATAACGATCAGTCTTTTTTTTTTTTTTTTTTTCTCCTCCTTCCCTCTCTCTGCTTGGAACCTTGTAAATTCTCATTCTTCTGTAGAAGAACAGTAGTGTAGTAGTGTATATCCAATCTCTGTTGGAAGATGCTTTTCAGTAGTCACCTAGTTAAAGAACCTGTTTCATTTAGGGAAGTATTCAGGTGACTTTTTTTCTTTTCAGAAGTTCTCGCCCATCCAAATAAGGAAGCTTAGTCTGCAGAATTTCCTTTAAGCTGTCTTCTCTGTCACTTGCAAAGTCTCATGCTGAGCATGGCTATGAAGACAATATTAGGCAGTTTATGCTGTTCTAAGTGTAACAAAAGATTTTTCTGTATCCTTAACCAAGTTTGAGCTAGATGTAATCTATTACTTGATATACTTGATTGGATAGTCCCTTGGCAAAATATTCCATGGCTTTTATGTTAATTTTTCCTATACTGCAGTCATTAACAGGTATAATAATTGGATATAATGTGAGGTTAAAGCTCTGTGTGTCCCATCAGAGATAGAGCGCAACAGTTGGATTTTTGAAGTCCAAATTAAAATTTCATTTCAATTAGAAATTAGGTTAGAGAATTCTGAATCTGTCTTTGTCAGAAGTAGAGAAGATGAGCATGGGGGTACCTTAAGTCTAAATTGGATTATGAAGATACACTAATAAAGGGTGGATCAAGAGTTCTGCCTGAGATGAATGACACCTTTTAATACGTGGTTTATTGTTAAACAGTAGCTTTTGTTTGAAGGGTCTCATACTTATAATCTGTTATGTGAGTTTCATTATGAAAGCACAGACTTGACTGTGTCTAGAACAACTCCTCTATTTACAGTGCTGTACCACAGTATTACTTGTAAAAAGAAGCAAGGCCTAGACCCCTGTAATACTGGGAGGAACAATGTCCCAAGAAACTTTAATTGTGTTACATCTTCAGTTATGATTTGTACTATGTCTGCTGCTTATAACATGACCATGTCTCAATATTCTGTTTGCTTTCTTTGTAGTAATCCAGATACTGCATATGATACCAGCACAGTTAAGTGCATACATGCTTCAGATAGGAAAAAGAAAATAGATCAGAATACTGAAACCAGTACTGTGGGCAGAAATCTGTTCACAGATATACAGAGAACTGATACCTGTATGCAAAACAGATTTGCTTCAAGGCTGCAAAAAAGCTGAAATACAAGTTTTGGTACATTACCTACTGTCCACTGTTCTTTCTTCTAGGCGTAGGGTAGACTATTTTCCAGTGATTTGTAGATAAACTATTTTGTAATTTAGAGAGAGTTTACTGCTCTTTTTTTGGTGAGCATGTGTGCATGCGAGTACTTAAGACAGACCAGCAGATAACATGCGAGTTTCTACCCTCCCAGTATGCATTTTTTTCATATTTCTTCTGAAAGTTGATTGTTGCTGCGCATCTTAATATCTGTTTAAAAAAAAATCGTGTCCGAGTGAACTGGACGTGGTCTTCAAAATCAAGTGATTCGTAGTCGTCGTAGTAGAGTAAGATTGTATATCCTTAGTACATGTATTCAGAATAGCTGAAAAATTTTATTCTGACAGATTGATGAGTCATATGACTGAGTCATGCTGGAACAATAATACTTATGTTATGTTGTGGCAGATGTCTCTGGAAAGCTGAGAATTTGGGATACTACGCAGAAGGAGCATATACTGAAGTATGAGTATCAGCCATT
This sequence comes from Crypturellus tataupa, assembly GCA_034781795.1. Classification (NCBI taxonomy): domain Eukaryota; kingdom Metazoa; phylum Chordata; class Aves; order Tinamiformes; family Tinamidae; genus Crypturellus; species Crypturellus tataupa. The sequence goes on along the minus strand of JAWLRI010000332.1, from coordinate 8,749,463 downwards.
TGCAGGAAAAATAAAGGATCTTGCATGGACTGAAGACAGCAAGAGAATAGCTGTGGTTGGAGAAGGAAGGGAAAAGTGAGTAATTCTTCTACGTTCTATAAACTTTTGTATACTAACAAAGCAAGTTCTTTGATGCAGAAGCTTTTAATTAATCAAAGAAATTAAGTCGTGGTTTGTTCCTTGTTTAGACTTCAAGATATGCTGCTCAGCAGCAGATTTTTTATGCAGTATTTGACAGCAGTAGAATGAGTGGCTTATGTACCAACCAAAGACAGTTTTATTTGAATTACATAGTTCAAAAATGTGGAGCTTTTGATTGGCTTTTAGAGGGGGGATTTTATTATATTAATTAAAAAATCACAACCAGTTATCTTTATCTAAATGAGAAACCTGATGCAGCCTGAGATTTGTGACTTTTCCTTAAGAAAAAATATATTAGGAAACTTGGCATACTTTTAAGTCAAAGTCTGGAGCAGATAAGTCTCAGGCTGTAAGGTCTTAATAAGTTTGCTCCACCCTACTTTCTAGGGTTGTTTTTTTTAACTATTCAAGAGACATTCTTTGTTTCCTAGTGCTTCATTTTCTTATTATAGAGGAACTAGTGTACTGTACATTGTCCATCTGTTTCTATTTTATATCATTTCTCCCTCCCCACCTGCCCCTTCATTAGGGTAGAAGTAGGTAGTAATGAACTTGCTATGCTCCATGAGAAAGCTTGCTAGTTTCATGTTATGCAGTTGTGCCTTGACTTGTGAATTTTGTTGAAGTGGCTTTATAAAACCCCTTTGAACTTCAGTGCTCTGAGTGTAATGCAAGGTGTATTGATTATATTTTTCTGAGTTATTTTAAAAATAAGAACGGAGTTATGTAAACTTTTTCATTAATACTTTTCAGTAATAATGTAATATTTTGTTAAGATTCATATGGTAAATGTAAGTAGTTCTTACACCTTCTTTCCTGGTATTTATTGAATTGTCCTCCTGTAACAGTTGCAGTGTGGCAGTTCGCCTCTTGGCAAGTAAAACTATTGTTACTCATCAGTTTTCTTGTGAAATACTGATGGAAACCTAAAACACTTTCATCTAACTATGATGGTTTTGTCTAAGCTAAATAATTAGATAGTGGTGCTGGTACTATCATTATCCAAACTCCATTTTGTATAAGACTAGACAGTAGGAACAGCTGACTGCTTTCCTTTATAAACCTGAGCTTTCAGACTTTTTAAAACTTTTATTTCTCTGAATTTTGGTAGCTTTATACATAAAACATGTCTAGTCCCTTCACCGAATGTCTCCTTCCAGTGAAATCTCAAATATCCTTCAGGGAACAATGATGCACGTGCATGAGATTAACGACATGACCTAATTTCTTTTCTTTGAGTGCACTCAAATCTACCCTTTGCAGATGCTTAAGGACCTAATCTACATCTAACTTTTATGAATTACAGTTATTGTCTGCTTCTCTAACTAGATTTGGAGCAGTGTTCCTGTGGGATAGTGGTTCTTCTGTTGGCGAGATTACTGGGCACAACAAAGTGATCAATAGTGTGGACATAAAGCAAACAAGACCTTATCGTCTAGCAACCAGCAGTGATGACAACTGTGCTGCTTTCTTTGAGGGACCACCATTCAAGTTCAAGTTTACAATAAGTGTGAGTTTAAGTTTAGTTTCTGTTAAGCTATAGGCAAGTCAACAAAAGCTTTCCAACAACCTTGCAGTTCTTGTCACCGTGCGCTGTTGTAACAGAAGTTCTAAGCTTCTTCTCTTAAGGTGTAGTCTATGTCAGATGGCTTCCTTAAATTCATTTTTGAGTACAACCGAAGGCTTCTTTTAAGCCAGCAAAACCAAAATAAGTGATGGGTTAGGAAGAAAACCTGATGTGCTTTTCTGATTTTTGTCTTTACACCCCTTCTATAACGTAAGGAGTAGGAAGTTTCCCTGGCCTTATTGTGGTGCTTTCTGAGCTCTTCTTCCTAGTGCAGACATGTCTAGAGCTTTTCAATATTATCTAAAGTGCTTTCTTCAAAAAATGTGGTTGTGTGGATGGAATTCTCAAATCTTAAGAGTTTTAGTGGTCAAATCTGAAATCCCCAAGGCAGCTTTGAGAGGGTGATCATAGATGTTTGAAAATACGATTAATTTCTACAAGAAATATATATGCAATTCTGTGATCAGTTTTATGTTTGTGTGGTGTCTTTCATTTTTTGTTTTTTATTTTACTAATTAAATCTCTTAGGTAAATAAAGCTTGGCACTACATTTAAAATGTTCAGGTCTTTGTTACTTGAGGCCAAAAAAGGTTAAAAAGACAACACATTCTGCAGCTGTTTCTGATGTCAGAGAACATGTCTTTTGCCTCAAAAAACTCAGTGGTATTGAGTTTTATTTCAGTATAAAGTCCAGAAACTTTTGCTCTTAGTTTTAAAAACATAGTAATTGGGATTTATTTTAATAAGTTTGTGCCTTGAGTAGACTTTATATACTGAATTTAGTATAAGGCTTCAATTTGCCTTCTAGAAAAGGAATTGTTTTGAGCTCTGCGATCCAGTGGAATGATGTAGTTGCCAAATATATTTCTGAACTTAACTTGCTACTTAGATTTTGCTAAGCTAAGTCCAATTTGCTTACCAGGAGTGCTCGATCTGGTATGCGTCTCCCTTTTACAGTGCTAGTTGATTTGATGTATGGGCTTTATGTATAGGCTCTTGCACAGCTTAGACTAGAGCCTAAGCTATCATTTAGAAAAATTCTATATTTAATCAAAGAAAGTAGGTTAGAACTAGCCTTTCATAATATTAAAAATAGTCCTCCAAATCTCTTTTCATGGGAGCTCTGGCCTCATTGTGGTGCTTCTGTATTTAACAGGTATTCTAGCTAGCATCATTTGAATAGTCTCCTATTTGTCAATACTCTATTTAGGGAGCACACATCACTCTCTGGTTACTTCACAGATCTATCATTACTGAAATTCTTAGAAGTGGAAATCCAATAAAATATTAGTTTATTCTTCATGCCCATGTTTTTACAGTATTGAGGATAAGATACTTTTCTGTACATAAAACTTGTTTTCAAGTGTAAAAACCTGGAGAATGTAGAAGAAGAATTAATGGATAGGAGGGGAAGAATCCTATCTTTGCATCTTGGCTGCAGTTTTCATTCCCCATCCCTTAAGTAGTAGAACTCATTTGCATTGTGTTGTTCAAGCAGCTTGGCACCACATCAATATAGATCCCACATTTTTTTTCCCTAGGCTGTTCCTGAATCCCATGATCCTGTTCAGTTAGGGGCTGCTATAGAGACTAGATTTGCTCTGTAGCAGTTAATGCAGAGAATGCTGCTACTCATCTCCCACACAGCTACTTTACAGTTTGAATACAAGAGAAATTGATTGTCACTAATTATCTTGTAAGAAGATAAATATACGTAGCTCTACTTTTAGGTTGAGTTGATTTTTTTTTTTTTTTCCCTCTCCTCTCTCTCCATAGGACCATACACGCTTTGTGAACTGTGTGAGGTTTTCTCCAGATGGAAACAGATTTGCCACAGCTAGTGCAGATGGCCAGGTAAATATAAATAAGCCCCCCTGTAGCAGGATCAGTTTTGTAAAATGTGAAGTTTCTCTTTTTATTCTGTGAAATGCTTGACCTCAGCTTTCAGTGCCTTCCTGTAATGCTGCAACAGTTGTGATGTCTATCAGACTATTCTCACTCTGTTTTTTTCTCTTCTATTTCTCTATTACTTTTCAAAGGTTATTTTGTCAGGAGCATACTAGAGCTTTGGAGTATGTATGTCCTTGTTGTAATTCCAAAATTTGTCAGAAATGCTAAGCTCTCTGATAGCATTCTGACTGATAAGAGCAGACTGACAACACTTTTGCTGTAGGGAGTTCCTTACAAGTAGGCAGATCCCCCTGACTGCAGTGCTCTTGTCAACCTGCCATCACAGTAGGGGTCAAAAATGTCATTGTGGCAGTGGCTCACTGTGCTCATTTGCAATTGTCATCTCCACGGGTTAGTTTTAAATAATAAATATTTATGCTTCTTCCTTGTTTGATAATATTGCAAGTGCACTATGCAAGAGAAAAGTGATCTATGCAATGAAAGTAATGTAACATTTTCAGTCTCTTTAAAGAGTATGTATGTTTGCTTTCTTGAGATCTTTGTCTATGATGGGAAGACTGGAGAAAAAGTGTGTGCTCTTGGTGGAGGCAAAGCTCATGATGGGGGTATTTATGCTGTAAGTATTGCCTCATTTGTATAAGTGAACCTTAGTGTTCATTTCATTACTCAGTTCATGGACTGTGAAATATTGCAGTGATAAATGTGTGTTTACTGTCTTGTGGTGGCATTTCTTTTTACAGATTAGCTGGAGCCCTGATAGCAGTCAACTGCTTTCTGCTTCAGGAGATAAAACTGCTAAAATCTGGGACGTTGGTGCTAATTCTATTGTCAGTACTTTCAACATGGGATCAAACGTTTTGGATCAGCAGCTAGGTTGCTTGTGGCAGAAAGACCATTTACTGAGTATTTCTCTCTCTGGCTATATCAATTATTTGGACAAGAACAATCCAAACAAGCCTTTGCGTGTCATAAAGGTAGGTTGAACTTCTCTTATAGCACCACAGCTTCTACTGTAAACAGTTCAGTGGTTGCAGGTGTTTAGATGGAATAGTAATTATTAAAACATAGTTTTGTTGAATTACTTTGCATTGCCAAACCAACTATGTGGGACTGGCTCTTGAAAGTTGCATAAATCAAAGTTAAGATGTTATGTGGGAGTTACTATGCGTTTTGACTTTGATTAAAGTTATAAAACTTTTATAGCAGCTTTAAGCATTCTTGATATGATAAAAGAAATACAGCCTAGATAGAAAACAACCAGGGATGTCTGGTTTTCATTGTTCTACCACAGCAGTGCACTGTGAACAAGGTGACTAGGGTCACTATACAGTTGAGCTTTAATTTTGGGCATTAGGGAGGTCGCTGACACAGCACTCTCAGGGGAACTTACATTTTTACATGAACTAGAAATAGATGTCCCAGATTCTTGCTATTGCCTCTTCAGATCTGGCAATCATTATGGATACATGACCATATTTAGTCCTCTCCCCTGTATCATAAAGTGGCTGAACGGTAAACTTGATGAAAAGGCTGTGAAAGTATCCTTGTCCAGCAGGCTCAGTAACAGGGTTGTTTACAGTGCCTACTCATTCCTTTTAAGGAGCATTGCATGGAAATAGCCATGCTGCAAACTTAATCACTGCACCATTAATTACTAATTTGCATTCTGGGTGACATTTAATGCTTAGGGAGAAAATAATACGTTGTTTTCTGAATTGACTGTGATCTTTCTCAAACAAGTTTGGTTTATGTATATATTAAAAATGAGAAAATGCTCATCAAAAGTTACTGTGTCTTATTCACAGGGTCATAGTAAATCAATCCAGTGTCTCACGGTGCACAAAAATGGTGGAAAATCCTATATTTACTCTGGAAGTAATGATGGACATATTAATATCCTTTGAATGGTAAAGTGGTACTTGTTTTAACCTGGTAGATTAACAGAGCGTCTTAAAAAATTGCTGAAGACAGCAGCTAACTTTACTGGATACAAATTAGCATTTTATGTCTGCAAAATAGACTTCACTTCCTCTTAACTTTTCTGTTGTATATAGTGCTTGCCTTGAACTCTGTCTCCTTATTGTCATAAATAATTCTCAATTCTTGTTGCCTGTGGTAGATTGTTAGCATAGAGTTGCAGTAGATTTTTTTTTTTTTTTTTTTTTTAGATTTTCAGGAAGAGAACTGCACACTCTGGCTGAAACAAGTGTTTCTTAGAGTTATGTTTTTTCCCCACCTCTATTTAAGTAGCTTTCTGAAGTTCTACATCACCTTAGTTCTGTTCTTTACTTGGTATCTCGAGCGTAATCAGACTTTCTCACTACCCAGGAGAATTTGTATTTTGGTGAGGGCTACAACAGTTCCAGTCCGGTTGGTTTCTGGAGCGAGATACTCAGGCTGCAGTCGAGGTTCTCAGACAGAATTTTCGGAGGGTTGGGCTGTGAGGTGTGTAGCTAATGCATTGCACCAATATCTTTAAAAGTTCCTTAACCCTCTTGTGCACATTACTGGGATTCCGAAACTGGAGAGAACGATGGCTTTTCTGGGAAAGGTCATACAAACCAGGTTTCTAGAATGGCAGTGGATGAAATGGATCAGCTGGTCACCTGCAGCATGGATGACACTGTGCGCTATACCAGTGTCAGCAAGAGGGATTACAGGTTAGTGAAACCAGTGCCTCTTTTTCTGGTGGTGCAGCCCCTGTTATACAAGAAGAGTTTTGTTTATTTGCATGGAGAGAATCCTGTGCTACAACTTGTTAAAGTTTTAAGTTACCATAGAAACTGTAGAAATGATCGACTTCGACTTTTCACTTTCTCCCACCCCGAAAACAAGATATGCATCCTAGACTTTTCTGTCTCCTTCCTTTTACTGGGTAGATATTTGCCCTGTATTGGATGGCTCAATTGGTGGGTAGCAGGAAGTGTTTGTCTTTCTGTACTTACTAAATACATAGGAGGACTCAACATATTTGAAATGTGTGGTTAGGATTGGTGGAAAGTGGCTGTTTCTTCATAGAAATCACAATTGAAGCAAAAAAAAATGTTAAGAACCCCTAGTTAAATTCAAAAATCAGACTTCCCCATAGTAATGGTGATTTCTATCTCCAAGATATACTACCCTATCAAGATATTGACGTTCTAAAGAGTAAACACCAGGAGAATGCAGTTTATTAAAGAAACCTTTAAATTATGCAACTTCTTGAAGATTATTAGGGATGACTATTTAAATAGTCATTTTAAAATAATAAGCATGGAACAATTCTGTTTTGTCTTTCTATTTTACCACCTTCCTGCAGTGGCCAGGATACTGTGAAAATGGATGTTCAACCAAAATGTTTAGCTGTTGGTCCTGGTGGATATACTGTAGTTTTATGCATTGGACAAGTGAGTATAAGATCATAGATTAGTAGTACAAGTGTTCTCTTAGTGTAATGTGTACAGTAATGTGATGGTAACTGTGATGGAAACTTGCAGTGTGTGATCACCTTATGCTCATGAGATACTTAGTTATATTCTCAGAGACTTATTAATAAACAAGATGCTTGTTACAGCTTTGTCTTGCTTCTTGTATCAGTTTTGTACTATTTCATTTGTAGACTTTACATTTGTGTAGTCCCTAATGTGGATGCACCTGTATTTACTGTTGTCAATATAGCTTTGTGCTAGAAGGCTGCACTGATTTACACCTGTATAGAAAACTTTACCTGTTGGATTGACAGAGCTGCTGAATTTAAAATAAAAATAAAAAAGCAGATGTTCTTTAAGCTGTAGGTTCAAATGTTTCTGAAATAAATCATCTCAGTGATTGACTGTGAAGAGTAGAGATCTCCTGAAATGTTTGAATTGCTGCTATTTTCAAAGTTACTGTTCCCTTAGCTCTTCCGTATGTCTTTCCTTCTTGGAGAGAGGGAACCAAAAAGGGGGAAGGAGAAAAGGGTAAAGTGGGAAAGGTAACTTTATTCCGTCATGTAATTGGGGTGCAATAAATGCACTGCCCATCTTTTATGTATTGTTAAATGATTTACAAGAATCTGAGTTTTTTTTGCCTTTAAGTGTTTCAGACTTCTCTGAGAGATTTATATATATATATATATAAAAAAATCTGTAACATAAGTACAATCATGTTATGACAGTGATTTTTATTTTTTATTTCCTTTCAGTAGACAACGGAAATTAGCAAATATGCTCGTACAAGCACGTTAATCCCCAAATAATGCTCTTAGTTTATATATTCAGTGAGGCAATTTTGGGGAGGAGATTTTTTTTCCAAATAACGAACCATCCAATGCTGTTGCACAGTGTCGATACCTCTAGATTGCCAGTAGTCTTCAGATCATGTAGAACTAAGAGACTTGTGCCATCGAGGCTATTTTAGTGTCAAGGCATACTTAACTTCTGATGAATTTTGCCTTCTGTGTGGATCTTGGCTCTAAGTTTAGGATATTCAGTAGTGTTGGCCAGATGTGTTTTTCAATGTGAGTTACAACTCTGCTTGCTTATTTGGTAGAGCTGGATGGGAAATAGCTCTTAATGTTGCATCTCAGGATCACCTTGCCTGCAACCTTGACCCCGCTTCCTTTCCCCCTGAGAATTAACCAGGAAGGTAGTAAGCGTTGCTAAAAACACTGCTGCTTTTATGTTCTGACCAAGCAAGATGAAGCTGAATGCAACAGAGCGTATCCTCAACTACTTAAAATACTTCTGAGCAGTGCCACATAATAGGATTAGTTAGTGACCACACACATGCATTTCTCCCACCCCCTTTTTTTTTATGTTTATAATGTGTTGGTATTGGTTTGCTGTGGATCAAAATGCTATAAACGTTTAAAGCTTTGAGCAGAATGGATTTATGATTAAGCAACATAGCTAAGTCATAGTCATTTATTAGGCATTTGGAAGAAGGATTTTAGTAGTTTCTGGTTTTCTATTTACAGATTGTGTTGATGAAAGATAAGAAGAAATGTTTTGCAATTGATGACCTTAGCTATGAGCCTGAGGCTGTAGCCGTTCACCCTGGAGGAGGCACAGCTGCTGTGGGAGGAGCGGTAAGGCTGTGCTTTGTACAACTCCTGTGACACCTGAGCTAATCACAATAACATTCAAGAGTAGGTCTGTTGTAAAAACTGTCAGCTACAAAGTCTTAACAGCAGCAGTACTGCAATAAGTTATGTGTAAATATAAGTCATGGGCTTTCATTCCCCAGATTCTACCATTGTTATAACTCTACTAAGATGTTCTCGATTTTTTTTTTGGGCATTTGTATTTGCAGTCTTTAAATTGTTAGTTTCCACTCGATAGTAAATGAATTAGGCATTTTGCAGAATTTTGCCTAAGTTCTGGAAATCCATTTTATATTCTAGACATGGTGAATTGTAGCTAGTATGAATAAGAGCTTCTTTAAACTATTTTCCAATGTAAATAGTGCCAGATGGAGTTGGTGAAAGAACCCTAGTGGCTCAATAAACCATCCTGTTTCAAAGTGTTTTTTTTGTTTTTCTCCTCCACTTTTAATTTGTAGGATGGAAATGTCTACTTGTATTCAATCCAAGGAGCCTCTTTGAAAAATGAAAAGACTTTGGAAGTTAAAGGTCCTGTGACTGACTTGGCATATTCTCATGATGGTGCCTTTCTTGCAGTCTGTGATGCAAACAAGGTTGTCACTGTCTTCAGTGTCACTGATGGCTATGCGGTAAGAACTGCTCTAACAATTTTTTGTTTTGTTTTGTTTTTTTTTTTTTGTTTAAGGCATATGTGGACTTAAGATCTTTTGTAATGATCTTGATTACATTTGTTAGAGGCAGTGCTGTGTGTTTGGAGTTTCTGGCTAGCATGCACTTTTGCCAAATGGCCAAGAACTGTAGGCTTAATCTGAGCAAAGGAACCTATAGAGTAGTATAAATCCATACAATACAATAAAACAAATTAAGTAAACAAGACAGACTTGACAGTAAGACTGACTGTGACTTACAGCAATATGGTAAGGACTAAGCAAGGAAAGGGATACTATAGGAATGGAGAATCTTGCTCCATCCTTTCATCTAGTGTCTTCTAATCAAGAGCAAAGTAACTGGCAATTTTTAGTTTCTGGCTGAATAGTAAATATGCAATTCAGCTTTTAAAGTGACTTATGCTTTGACTAAGACCACGAAGAAAAATACAGGGTGGTGTTCCAGAAAAATATTTCATTTTTCCAAGTAAAAACTTAAGGAATTTTGCTTTTAGAAACATCTGTTGAGTCCTCTTAAAGGCTTCTGGAAAATTGCTCCATCTGCATTTTACTAACTCAGTTTTCTTATAAACGATCTTGATGTTTTTACCGAAAGGTTTGGATTTTGTTAATCCCACTTGTTTTTAAATGAATGGCATAAAATGAAGCTTTGAAGGAGCTCTGTTGTAGTCATTAGTGCTCTGCACATGGCAAAACTACTTTGGAACTGCAGCCTGCAATTGAGATATACAGTTTTTGGAGTCTTACAGGACCTTATTGTTTGTTTTTATGCTGTACGCTAAGAGCCAGTGTTTGCTTGAAATACCTTAAATGAATGAAATAATATATTCCTATTTGCTTTGAAATAGGAGCATAATGTCTTTTATGGACACCATGCAAAAGTTGTTTGTATTGCCTGGTCACCAGACAATGAGCACTTCGCTTCTGGAGGCATGGACATGATGGTCTATGTTTGGACTGTAAGCGATCCGGAGACCACAGTCAAGATACCAGGTATGTTTGTTTCAAAATCTGTTTGGAAACCTACCAGTTATTCTTGAAAGGTAACGTAGTATGTATTTTCTGGAACTAAATGGTAAACCTCAATACATTTTTTTTGGAATGTTTGCAAACTAATGCTGCCTTAATCTTGACCTCTTCTATCTAGCTAGAACTTCTCTGTCCATCTTGTATTTCATAAAATATATCTTGTATATTCATAAAATATTAGCATTTAATGCAACTGAAAATGTCATTTGGATTGTGTGCTAAAGATAGTGTGTCAGCTTGGCCTTCCTAACCCTCTGCTCTTGTTTTGCACTGCCCTGCAGATGCTCACAGACTACATCACGTAAGCGGCCTGGCCTGGCTGGATGAACACACTCTGGTAACAACATCCCATGATGCTTCTGTCAAAGAGTGGTCTATCTCCTACCAGTGAAATAAGCTCTCTTTGGAAGGACCTAATCAGGGACTAGAACTACTGCAGTGGAACATAGCATTTCTTTTAAAGAATCTTTATTGTCCTCTGGGTCTTCTATCATATCCTCATATCTTTACAGGGTGTTCATATCTGTAATTAAATGTACTTTGAAAGCTTTAGCCAGTAACAGTTTGCACATGAAAAGCACTTAAATTATGTCTGGAGCTTAACCTTTGTGCTGAACATTCCAGAGGCAACAGCCTAGTAAGGTGGCGTAAAAAGATTCAAACTCAATCAATTGTTCTTTTCTAACCAAGAAACATGAGATTGTACAGCATGAGAGTAATACTTCTCATTTTTTCTAATTACAGAACATTTCTGTACTAATGATCATAGTAAGAATATTTAGTTGTTACCTGAAACCAATCATGCTGTGTGCAGCTACTGTATATTGCTTTGCTTCTCTGTACTGCACCAAACTGTTGCCTCAGACTTTCTCCTCCAGATAATGAAATGGGGTACATACATAATAAACTTTTTATGTATTTCCTGTCAAAGCTTTGTGGTTTATTTTAGGATGGAAGTGTGGGGTTTTGATGAATTTACTGTTGTGGGTTTAATGTTTATAAATAACTGTCATGGCAACTTCTTGCTTCAGAAACACTTTGTGATTTTTATGAATTAAGAATGTCTGGTCATTTCAATGTCAGAAGAAATCATTCTGTATGAAAGATTAAAGATATTTTCTGTTTGAAGGAGGAGGATCATGTTATTTTAAAAAAAATGCTTCTAACAACTAAGTGAAGCATTGTTATGATTTGAAATGATTTTTGAGAAGATAATCAAGCTGTTTGCGTAAGTTTTATGCATTTGCATGTGCAGTTGCATGTAAGCTGTTACCTAGTATGAACAGATCATGATCTTATGTATTTAGTTTCCTTTTCACTCTACCATGCATTTAAGTAATTTTATCCTATCAGTCTGACAAGAGTTGAGGAGGAGACTCTGATGCAAAGTAGTAGGTAGATCTGTGACCATTTCTTGTGGTCGAAGGAAGTTGCTGCTGTCCAAAACTTTGAAAGACTTTAAAACCTTGTTTTCTACCAAGTCTCACCACCACCAGCTTTCCAGTGCTCTTTGGTTGTATTAAATTTTTCTTACTGTGTGGTCTTGCATGTTGTTTATTTACAAATCATCTATTGATACAAATACATATCTAGTGATTCAGATCTAATGACACTAATTGTACAGCAAATAAAATGTTTTTGCTGCTTGTCATCCCATGGACCATTGCTCAGTCACTGGAAATTTTGTCTGTCAAAATGGCTTAGCAAGGTGTCTCTTAAAAGGGAAATGCTTCTCCTTTGGGAGTAGCAATCAGAATCTCATCAGAAGGACTATCTTCTGCTACAAAAACCAATTTACATATTAGAACGGTTGAGCCATGTATTACCTAAGAAACAGAGTATTTTGCATCACAGTTTCTTTGTGTTTTCTACCTCTCCATTAGAAATGTGCATGTCTTTTTATTCACAACTGAGGCATATCTGAAATTGAGTATAATCAGATTATTGACAGTGTATAGACCCAAATTTTGAACCACAGTGGCTTGTTCTGCATTTTTCTGTATGATCTATCAATTACTCCCTAAAGCAGATCTGGAAGGGCTGCTACTGAATCTGCCTGGTGGGTTACCGTGATGGCTGAATCCCTGTCATGTAGGTAAAGATAAAAAGAAGAAGAGTTTAATGCAGATGTTCATGGGCAAATAACTCCTGATTTCACTGATGAATTTTGCTTTTTAGTGAGAGTGTGGTCCTGACTAGTGAAAGAGTTTTCTGAGGGAAGCAACAGAATTTCTTGATGATTCCTACCACACTGGTGTGGGAGGAATCCTTTCATGTACCTCAGAATAGGTGTATAGTGCCCAGAAGGTGATGTCAGTGCAAAGCAAGGTGCTTCCTGATTCTTGGAAGATCGTCATAAATGACTTGGCAGGAAACCATGTGTGTTAACTCATTTTTGGACATCTGCTTGTTGGGATATTTATGCTCCAGTTTACATTTGATATGTTTATTTGCTTATGGATTTCATATTCCTTAAAGACTAATATGGTCTACCTTCTATAGCAAATCCTGATTCTGTAGAACTGAAGAGAGATTCTTCTACACCAAGTGTGTAAGTTATTTGTTGATCTGGTATAGGAAGAACAAAAACTGAACCAAAAGATGTCCAGCTCAACTCTTTAGTCAGGCTACCTGATCTTTGTGTTTGTGTATTTGATATTGTATTTTTGTAGCAGTCTGAAAAAGTGCAGACTCTTAAGAAATCGTAACTTGGAGGTAGGGGACTCAAGGAAGTGCAGGAAGCTCAAGCAAGCAACACCTGAAGTTTAATTTTTTTCTTTTGCAACGTCTTCCAATGCCTACTTAAAATGTCAGGTGTATCATGTTCAACAACGTTACTTTGTTCATCCCTTTTTAAAAATACTGGCTATGCTATGACAAATTATCATCTTTTCCAAAGAGAAGGCAGAACTTGGAGATAGCTACATGGAAGTAGAGCATTTCTGCTAGTTGAAGCTTTCTCTTCAAAACCTTGTTTGCCCTGAAAACTCTAGACTATTATTACAGAGCCTCTGTAAAACAAGAGACAGGAACAGCTGTTCCCTGGCAGGTAACCCTATGTGTAGTAATGGAAAACATTATTTTGGTTGGCCGAGTTTAAGACTGTTTCAGTGGTCGTATTTTTTTCCCCTGTTGACATGGTCTCTTTGAACCTTGTTTTGGCTTTTGAGAGGAGAGCCTCCAGAGAAGGCAGCTGGTAGGAAGCAGCTCTTGAGGGGAGCTGCCAACCTCTGAGCCTACTATGAAATACAAACGGCAGCAAGGGGCTGTCAAGAGGTCCTAAGTCCCACTTTCTCCAAGTACTGTTTTAAGTGGTGTACATCCAAGTCTTAGATGTTGCTGTTAACAGTCTAGTTATGAATTCTGTAGTGCTAGTTCAAGCCCTGTGCAAGCACTGCTCTTCAAGCTCCCTTTATACTTAAGTGCTTCTGTTCTAGGCAGAACGTGACTTAAGCTGTAGCTGGAAGTTACTTGAAAGCAGGTTTTACTTCCTCACCTCTGGCGACTTGCCTGCATTACAGTAGAAATGCAGCTTAATTAGGCCAGGGATAGATTTGGAAAGGGAATGACGTGTAATTCCTCACAAGGCCATGCTGCCTGATTTATTTCCCCCTCCTACTTTAAGGGTGTGATACAATCCTGTTTGCCTACTCCATTTCTGCTGCACTCTTTCAGAGCATTGGCCTTCCAAGAAGTTGGTCTTTACTGTCAGCCAGCAGCTGTTCTGTGGAATATCAGCAGCAAATGCTAAATAGTGCCTTTAATTGGCAATTGATAAAAGTTAAAGAACAAAACTTCTGGAGTTAGGAGACTTTTATAAAAAGTTGGATGTGGGATAACATGAATTAGCATGATAACATGACCCACAGCAGATGTTCTGATACCTCTATTTTTCTGGTTAATTCTTTTGCTTAACTACTACTGCAGCTTAGAGCAGCCTCAAAATGTTATTTATGTGGATATTGTTCATAAGCAAAAATTAGAAGCTAAGGGTCTTTCAAGTTGGAATTGGCCTTTTTTGAAGCCAGATTCTTGGATGCTTTGATTAGGAATGTGTACTACAGAATGTGTTAGCATGTCACTGTAGATACTGTTTCATGATTATGGCATGAGGAAGGATTTGTTGAACAAACTTTTTCCCTATGATAAAATTAGCTGTGGCTATTTCTGCAATGAAGGCATATGGGGGCGCAGGGGAAGCAGCTTTCTTGTTCCCAAGAGTGGAATGATGCAGTTTGGCTGAGCTGAGAACATGTTACAAGTTCTCATACGCAGAGCAACTGCTTATGGTAAAAGAACAAGGCTCCCTGGAGAGCATCACGAATTTAGGAGTGAATGCGTAAGCCTTGCATACTCCACAGGACAGCTCCTTTGTGAAACACCAATACTTCTGCTGATATAAATTACGATCAGTGAAACCAGTTCATAGAAATGTTGGTGGAAGGACCTTGAAGGTGCCCTTCCTTTATCTAGTCTAATGTCATATTTGGAGCAGAGCTATGAACAGTTCTAGGTCAAGTCAGCTGCATTTTTGTATGCTTTTTTGTTTGTTTTCTCTTTTGTGGTTGGTTGGCTGTTTTTCTTAGAGAAATCCTAGAAAACTTACAAGGTTGGTGCTGTTATAAATATCTGTGCTGCTGTGTTTCTCCATTTAAAATAAAGTATGTAGAAGAAATACCATTTAAATTTTTATGGCCTGTTGACCAGGGACTTACAGGAAGTACATTGCAAGTAAAACATTCTTTAAACTCATTTTAAATTATGGTCTTTTTCCTGAGATAACCAATCATGTAACTAATACACATTACATTTCTATGACAGGAGACTTGTAAGTGGCTGTAGGCTCCCTTATCAGGCTTTAGTTTGTGATTCATACTAGCCCTGAGTAAACCAGTGTGTACCCACATGCAAGCACGCAGCAGCCCTAGCTGCGTTCCTTTCTGTCGCCTGCCTGGCTAGTAAGCCTGCTGGTTAGGGAATCCCAAACACCTGCACTAGGGGTATTTACTATGGATTCAGACTAGTCAACATGTACTCTGCACAGTCAGTCCTTAAATGGCTAAGAATTAGACTATTTAGTTCTGATCTCCCTTAGAGAAAGATAAAAATCATGAAGGGCAGTTTGTCTCTGATGCCAAAAGAGATTTCTTGGATGCCTGGACGTGCAGGTCATTCCAGAATGCCTGGTCTGTCTGATTTACATGAACACATGAGTCATTGTTTTTTAGCAGCCCCAGAGAATGTGGCTTATCCAAATAATTCACAGTAAGTTCTTGGAGGACCCGAGAGGTGCTTAGCATGTCAACCAGGGCTCAATTGCTTTATTGCTGATTTGCCTTAGTCTGTAATGCTTCCGTAGCATGAAAATGTCAAGGAGGGAGTCTCCTTGGGGTAGGAGTACCCCCAAACATGCACATGC
This sequence comes from Crypturellus tataupa, assembly GCA_034781795.1. Classification (NCBI taxonomy): domain Eukaryota; kingdom Metazoa; phylum Chordata; class Aves; order Tinamiformes; family Tinamidae; genus Crypturellus; species Crypturellus tataupa. The sequence goes on along the minus strand of JAWLRI010000332.1, from coordinate 8,733,666 downwards.
TAGGGCGAACATTTAGTCCAAAGAAATTTTAACAGACATCTGTGATTCTGCTGTGAATCAGCACGTGATTCACGTGCTCTGAAGGTACCAAGAAGTGACATCACTTTCTGATTTGACATAGCTGAGTTCTCTGCCACCCTCCTCTAACTGTTGCCTGAATGAAGTTGGCAGCCTGTACATGACTTCCATGGCACTGTCCCCCCCTACAGACCTAGTACACACTGCACCTGCTGGGGGCAGTGCTGGTCGGCCCCTGCTCTGCTTGGTTTTCAGTATCAGTGTTAGCGCAGAGACTTCAGTGGTGCTCACGTCATCAGGATACAGACATAAGGCAGGGTCATGGTTTCAGGGTGGAGGAAGAAGGGTGTGGGGAAGCAGGGAACCCAAACAGGTTAGAGAGGCTCTTCTACATCTTTCCCAACTATCTCCTTGGAGATGAAAGCTGGTGCTTTCTGCTTTTTGATTCTCTGCATAGTTTCCTTCCAGGATTTGTGAGAATCCACTTCCAAACATTTAAAATATAAATCTTTAGTGCACGCAGCATATGAGCAGTGCCTTGGCTTTTGACCACAGAAAGTCTTGCCTTGTGTAAAAATGTAAAATAGAAGTATTGAGGAAGTAAGAGATGAAAAACATACCACGTTAGATGGTGTGTGTTTGAATTTGATAGTTATTAGATTTAGTCAATGAGAATGAAAATAATCATTATAGATATTTAAAAGGGGGAAAATTAATAGTTCCTTTTTTGCAACCAGTTCGTATTTCTAGGACATGATTTAGCCATCACAGTTTTCCTATGCAAAAAACATATATTTATTAGTATTAGAAGTCATAAAGGGTTTCAAATCTTTGGCGGGTATATTTGGTAGCGTGGTATATATATTTCCTAAGTTCCTAGATGGAATCTGCGTGGCACTGATGGGAGAGCTGCTCAGTGCCAGCAGGTTTAATCCCAAAATTGGAGATAGTGGCAGGAGATGCAGCGAGCTGCCAGGACACGGCTCTAGCACCAGATGGCAGAGCAGGACTGTCAGTTGGTGTCTCCCGCTTCTGCCTCCCTCTGCTGCCAGCTGAAGTTTGCGATCTCCAGACTGACCCTTTGAAATCAGTTCTGTTTCAGGAACAATTTAGCTGTTCCTGCTGTGATTTCCATCTGCTGCTCATGCTCCTGGCTCTGTCCAAATGCATCTCCGCTGGGTTTACAGGCCGCCTCCTGAGGTTTCCTCTACGGCTTTTCACTTGGACAGCACCGCCCATGAACTAAGTGCTGTGAAGGGGGACCATGTGTCTAGTGGGGAAGTACAACAAAGGATTGATGAGTAGCAGTTGTGTCAGATCAGCATCGTGCCAGTTCTTTCTATTTGTTACTATTAAAAAAGAAAAGATAAAAAAAAAGAAAAAGAAAAAAAGAAAAAAACACCAGAGCAGTAATCATCCCCAAAGGGATTATAACCTAAGCAGGAAAAAAAAAGTGTATCAGAAACATGCACTCATAAATTCAGAATATATTTATATAGTACTTATTTGTATAATGTCAAGTCTGTAATGATCTTAAGAGACGAATATGAATCAAGCACATCGTGATGAGTCTTCAGTTTGCAATGTAAGAAAGAGGAGCTGTTGAGAAACGAGAGGAGAAGGTGATGGGCGAAGATGGATGTGCTGCAGTTCTGCTACGTGCAGTTGCTGTAGGACTTGAACTACATAAAGCGGGGCAGTGAGGTAGTTGACAAATGAAGGCTGATTGAAACAAAGCCTGAAATCTGGGAGCCTGTTCAGTGGTTTTGATACAGAAACAAAATGTGAATGAATAATCCTTTGAGAAAGGATCGGATCATCTAGTACTTAAATTAATTTCTTAGTTATTGTGGTCAGCATAACTTGATTTATTACAGTCTAAGTTAAAAAGGGAGAGGAAGGTAAACTTGAAGTGCATGAAGAAACAGCAAAATTGATTGTACAAAGAGCTGCAACCAGAGAGAGCTGCTAACCCTGCCCTGATAACTAATGCACAGAGAACGTCACAGCTGAACTGTGTGAGGGTTAGTGACCAACTGAGCCAACAAAGGGCTCATATGAGCAGCAGGTTGGTCAAGGTTGGATTACGTTCAGGCTGGGGACTGGTGTGGTTATGCTGCAGAGCCTGTCCTGCAGTGCAGTGCCGCTAAAGGAAAGGATCAACAAGTTCAAGTACCTGAGGGGCCATTGTAGGGAGAATGGGGCCAGGCTCTTCTCTATGGTGGCCGGTGACAGGATGAGGGGTAATAGGTGTAAGTTGAAACAAAGGAAGTTCTGTCTCCATGTGAGGAAGAGCTTCTTTCCTGTGAGGGTGCCAGAGCCCTGGCACAGGCTGCCCAGAGAGGCTGTGGAGT
>JAWLRI010000332.1:8712165-8731194 GCA_034781795.1 Crypturellus tataupa | reverse complement strand
AGAGCTGCTCTCCAGCAGGTCGGTCTCCAGCCTGTACTGGTGTCTGGGGTTGTTTCTCCCCAGGTGCAGGACCGTGCACTTGGCCTGGTAGAATTTTATGAGGTTTCTCTCTGCCCAGTTGTTCAGTCTGTCCAGGTCCCTCTGGACGGCAGCACAGCCCTCTGGGGTAATTTGTAAGTTAAAAATTTGTTTCATTGCATCTGAGTTCGTTTCTGTATTGAAAATTCATAGTTCTGGTTTGTGTTACGATCAAGAGTCAAAGCCCTTTCTGTGTGTCACTGCTGGAGTACATTTTAAAGAAGCACAGGCAATTTACTTTTTGCAGCCAGGTTCCTGTCACGTTAACAGGAGTCAGAGTGCTTGTTCCTATGACTTGAGTTCTGTGTATTTCATCTGACTGCCCTGCTCCTCTAGGGAAAAAAAAATGGGACCCGCTTGGGGAAGCCAATATAACCAGTATTGATTCCCACTCTTTGGGCTGTTAACAAACTCAAGGGCTTTGCATCAAATCATTCTCTTGTAGAGAAGACATCGTGGTGTGACCATTCTGGGCAAGAGACTCAAAGGGAGCAAGTGGCAGCCACTGCCACCTCAGCCAGATTTAAACTAATCCTAATCCTATCATGGACTCTGAAATACATAATGGCAGTTTCTCAGCCATACTGCCTTCTCCCAGGTATTCTTGGATTTTATTTGATCTGATTTCAGAAGCTGACAATAGTGAGAATTTGCTTAATCTTTGCTAGGTCCCAGACACAGGTACATCATGGCTTTTGATTCAGATATCTCTGAACAGTGCTTCCCTGAGATGAATCTTTCAGAGTGTTCCCACTGGAAGACGCCTGCTTTATCCCTAGCAAGACAGTGGTACTCGTGGATGTCCACGTGGCAAGCTCAGAGTACGCAGGGTGAGAGCAACAAGCTCACTCTGCTAGCGTGGGTAAGGCCGACCTCATTTTGATTCCCAGGTGGTCTCATTCTGACATCCCAAGACCCTCTTAGAGCTTTGGAAACTGTGTCCTGAGATACAAGATACTTGCACTTTCCATAGTAGTTCTTTCTGTTTCCTTGCATTGTAGTTTGTAAGCGAACCTCACGTAAGTACTCTCTTCAGGAAGAGTGTGGACATTACAGATGAGAAAGTTTCCACTCCAAAGACAAGGACCTGCTCCCATCTGCATGAGAGAAAAACTTGAGAGAAATCCAACATACTGTCACCCTCCTGTGTTCCACAGAGAGTTTCATGAAATGCAGCATCCATCAGGTGCTCCTGGACAGTCCTACTGATATCATATTTATGAGCTATCCCTACTTTTTTTTTTTTTTTTTTTGAAAATCATCTTTTCCTCCTGCTTGGAGATACATGAAAAGGTAAGACTGACTTCCAAGTGACTATTTACAGAAGGATGAGGCTGCTTTCACGGGTATCATTCCTTTCAAGCCACTGATAACCTTGACATTAAACTAATGTAAACATTAACGGCCGGGACATTTGCATTATGTGTTAAGCAATCATGCTGCAATACTGGGGCTTTAGAATATGGTGTACCAATGACTTAGCAAAAGTCAAAGAAAAGCAAGTTTGGATAATAAGATAATAAGTGAAAAGATAACATCTCTTCGGAGTGGCTTTCTAATTGGTGCCAGATTTTGCTAAATATAATAGATACACTTTTTTTGCATATGAATATATCTGTTTGTTTTGGCAGCAGACTGTGAACCTCACATTAAACCACATTAAATCTTTAAGTTTTAGACTACTAGGTTAGGGTGACAGCATAAAAAAATGCTACGTGAATACTTGTAAGATAAATAAAGAAATAAATCAGAATCACCTAATTGTTTTCACACAACATTTTGATTTCACCATGGCACCAGGTTCCTAAAGAGATAATGTGAGTTTCCTTTTTGATGCTCTTTGCGGGAAGTCAATAGCAGGAATTTCTTTAGTGGTGAAACCGTTTTTCTTTGCTATGACCTAAGCAAGTGCTATAATAACAAAACACATTTAACTGTAACAATACCTGTTTCTAACCTGGGATTATGTACTTAAAAGTTTCCATCCTGTATTTCTATATGAGGTGTGTCTATTATTGGCTAATGTACCTATAGTCAAATATCTAGGTGAAGTCCTTTTAAGAGCAGCAGGATGCTGGTACAGTGTGTATTGCAGAATGTAGAACTGGTTTGAACTATTTATTTAGCTGCTTACTGCTCATTTTTTCTCTGTTGTCTGTCTTGTTCGTTGTATTTACCCTCTGAATGCAAAGAGAGAGACAAAATGTTCACCATCAATCCCACATAGAGGTTTGGAGGGTTTACCCTTTAGAGATGTGTTGACAGTGTATCCACCTGCCATTCACAGCACAAAAGCTTCAATTTCAAGTGGTTTTCCTATGAAAGGGGCCTAGATTTGTTCAATACCCATGTATTTCACTGTTGAGCCACATACACCTTCCTCACACGCATGGTAGGATTGGTTCTGAGCCAGTACTGTGCTTTGCCAAAATTATGTGCTGCATAGTATAACTGTCTGTTAATCAAGTGCAATTGATTATAGCAGGATAATTTAATCAGGGCTATTTTATTATAAACAAGATTTTTTTCTATGCATGCAGTAAGTGGAAGAGTTTCTTTCCTGTTTGCTGTTAACATGATTACACAATTTCCACTGCCTCTTTTGCAATCTATATTATCACATATTATGCCTAAAATAATACCTTCATTATAATCATTGCTACATACCAGTAGATGTTATGGGAGAATTATACTTAATTTTATACTGCTGTCACAGTATCTCTCACGATGTCATGTTAGTGCTTCTTTTTGTGTAAACTGTATGTTTTTTTATTAGTTAAGAAATATCTGTGTCATTTATTACCTGAGTAACTTATTACCCAGGCAATGTGTCATGTTAAAATAATTGCCAAGGGAAAAAATCAGGCCCCTTGTGAAAGGCTTCTACTTTGGTTTCAAGCAGCTCCTGGTGAGGCAGCTCCCTGGGTGATATATTTCACACAGATTAAGGTCAGAATGAGCTGTTAGATTATCAAACTAGCCTAATACATATAAATGGTATTTAAATTTCATCCAGTGATGCCACATATTCAGTTTTCAGAGGATAAAACAGCCCTATTTCTTGGTGCTTCACTAAGATTGACCCCACTCTCCATCCCTGTCAAAATTACCCTTTCTTGCTTTCACCAGGCCCAATAAGCTGGAACTCGAACACCCTACAGCTGCTTACACACTGCAAAATGAAGCAGGACCAGGTGGAGCAGATTGGCTTTTATGCCACAAAGTCCCTGGCTTTGCACCTGTCCTGAGCACACAGCTTCTGAGGCCCTAGGACATGGTACTTTTTGTTTGTTTATTTGCTTTTGAGTTCAAAGTGTCTGAAATACTTCAAGTGCCGTGTTGCAACCCGTGAGGGAGGCGGTTTGATAACGTGACACGGACTGGGTGTGCTGCGCGCCTTCGGGAGTCATCTCAGGGATATGCAGGAGTGCCTGCGGGTGCAAAGTCTTCTGGGGTAACGTTGGAGGGCCGTGCAGGGTGGAGGAGCATAACCTGGCACAGTTTTGTGCTAATACCGCTTAGGAATGGTCCCTGCAGTCTGCTGTCTCCAAATTGGGCCCAGCTGGTGGCTCATACTGGGCTAGCTGGCCCCGATGAGAACCATGCCACCGGCCAGCAGTCACTGCAGTGTTTGCGCTTGCTGTCTGGCCCTGTGTTATTAGCAGCATATCTGCAACTGTGGCAGGCAGGAGCTCTGCTCTAGGTCATTAAAGCTGGGTTTAAGACCCAGACATGAGTGGCATCCCACAAACCCAGCAAGAACCTCTGACACATTTTTTCACCCTGGATTCCTGAGACCATGCAGAAATTGGTCAACATGCATGCAAGATTTTTTGGTGGTGCTGGTGGTTTTGTTCTTATTATTTTTTTTTTTTTTTAACCAACAATGGGTTTTCTTCAAATAATGAGTTTTTGACCATGAGAGATAGAAAATTACTCAAAAATTCTGCCTTTTCTCCTCAGAAACAGCGGATGTTAGGGCAAGGACTCCAACTATGTAAAAAATCACAGGAAATTCCTCATGTCTGTACCAAACTGCTTGTCTGTAATAAAGGAAACAAGTAGATGTAGAATCCTATGAATTACCAGAAAAAAATGACTGCAGTTACATTATATTGGCATAGAACTGAAGGCAGTCCTAGTTTATCTCTATCTATCCTTACTATCATTACAGTGGCTGACAACTTTTAAGATCATCTTTTGAACCTAAACAAATATCCCCTCAAGACAAAAGGGGCAGGTAATGGACACCTCCAACCTTCTTACTACAAGCACCCAAAAGGACACCTTTCTTCCAAGAAAACAACTGTTCCTGCCGGAGTGAGGGAGGAAGTTTCTGAAGACCTGTGTCACCTTCTCCATCTGAGCTTCCTTCTGAGAGAGGTAGGGAGAAGAAATAATTTGGAAGCAATGGAGAAAGCCAGATGTTTGAAGAAGTACGCCTATATTTTTCTGCATTTTGAATATTTTTTATGGTATATATAAATTATAAAGAAATCAAAATTTGTGTCAGATCAGTTGTTTAGCATGAACAGGTTCACAGTTTTAATATATTTCCATCTTTGTAAATACCACCTAGAGGCTCCACTTACCTAAGTTTAGTGAAGGCAAAGGGAACAGATAAAAGGAAATTTCAAATTCACAGTTTATTAAGTTCTTACATTTCTTTCCCACTAGTTTTGGCTGAGTGAAAAGACTGCATTTTAGGACTTTACCTGAAATGTAAAATAATACCTAAGGCATTGCCTAATTGATGCCAGTAATAAAATGTCCATTGGTTTCAGCCCAGGATTCATACGTATTATTCTGATTTTCATTTATTTGTATTGCATTATGCATTGAAAATCATAGAATAATAAGCCTGAGTTCTTACTATTTTAAATATTGCACAAATGTGAAAAATCTGTCTCTCTCTCTCCAGAAGTATACTTCAAAAGTATATGTACTTATTTTATGTCTAATATTTTTGTCATTTTATTGAATTTTTGAGATATTATGAAGTCAAAAAAAGGAATGTATAGTAAAAATGCAGATGATGTTAAATTCACCAAATTGATAGATCTTTCAGATGTCTAAGGAGCATCAGCATATCACATGCATTTGAGCCAGCAAATCAGACAAAATTCAATTTAGACAGGAAGTCACCAACTGCCTCTGCTTCTGAAAACTGTGTGAAGCCGTAGGAGGTCAGCTATTTTGGCATGAGCAGTTGTCTCCTTCCCAGTTCTCAAAGCTTTTTTATATATCAGAGAGAACAATTACTACAGAGATGAATCAATACAGAGATAATTCCTGGTCTCTCTACTTACAGATTCTTTATTTATTCCTTGTCTTTGCCTTTTCTAGAAAATCATTGAACATTTATTTATTATTTCATGTATTTATTATCTCTGGAAAGAAAAAATGAAAGAAAAATGAAAAGTCAGGAAAAATCCTGACTTTTCTGAACCATTTTTGAAGGAGTTCTTTCAAATACCATCCTTCCCACTGTATGTGACCTGTCCCACAAAAGACTGCATTATAGGGTGCTGAGACCTTCACTTTAGTATTTTAATGATTAAGGAAAAAAAAGCTAAATATTAACGAAATATATATAGTCATTTTTGGTTTCAATGGGTAGTTTTCACATCTGATGTCACATTAAGGTGCTAGTGACAAAAAAAGGCATTTTAGAATAATTCTGATCCTGCTGATCTAGATGTTATATCATTTAAATTCTGTTGGTATCTATCTCATTTACAACAGCATAAATCACTATATGGATGGATGTCACCAATCTCTGATTGCCAAAGAACAACATGGAATTGTCCAGGAAAGAAGGATGCAGTAAGTGATGTTCTTTGGCTTCTCCCACACTCTATCAAGGGTAACAAAGCACCTTTTTTTTCCCCCCTTTTTTTCCTTCAGGTCTATCTTTCAAACAATTTTAAAGTATTTTTTTCCAACCTGAACATCCCAACTTAATGGAATATACCTTTTAATAAGAAAAAAAGAAACTAAGAGTACCTTCTGGGATGCTGGAAAAAAAAATCACAGCATGAAAATGCTGTAATTCTGACAATCACTGCTAGCAATGTTTTTACTGAAGTGCACTTCTTTCTGAGATTTTTTCAAGTTAGCTAAATTTGAGAGGACGCATCAACAGACAAGCCCAAACCAAACACAATTCTCAGTTATTAAAAAATGAAAAAAAAAAACTTTTTATTCTTTTCATCCTTACTTGTTCTTGTCTGTACTTCCTTTCCCAAGGGGAGTTTGCATTTCCTGACTCATTCATTTATCTTTTGATGTAAATGAATAGAAATAGGTATACTATAACTCGTTTACAATTCAGGAAATGTTAACAGTGGTCTGGAAGACAAGGAAGAGAAAAGGAACAGAAAAGACCTTCTGGCTCTTAGGGCTAGGATTCCCTGCTCTTGACGTCATGGTGATGACTGCTGGAGATTCTGGGCTGTACGAGGCAGAAAAAAAATCCCCATGGGCAACTGTTTCCTGGAACTAGGATGTGGTTTGCACCTGAACCCTGGCAAAAAGGAGTGGTTAATTTTTGTTTCTTTGACATTTCCGTTTGATCTTTGTTCTATTTACTATGCATAAGAGGAAAGAAATTCAAGAAAGGATTGACTGTACTGTAAGGAAATTACCCTTAGGGTAATAGGGGAGCTGGGCATAGACTTGCGTCATGCTTTACCTGTTCACTGCAGGTCTATTACTCTTCAGTTAGCTCCAGAAAACTGCCACACACGTTTTACAACATAACATTTTACAAAACACAACACATTTTAACTTCCTGGATTATTTCTCTGCTCAGTAAAATTCATCAGGAATATTCTAATAGTTTGTTTCTAAACTGAAAATAAATCAGTTTTTGAAAATATGTTAATTTTCATTGGACGTTCGCTGAGGACCCTCGGAGAAAGTCTAATGATAAAACTCTCTGCCTTGCTTACAGAAGACAGGACAAGGACAGGAGTAATCCCTAGGATACAGGAAAACCACCTCCTATTTCTTCACTTGTAATTATTCATACAAATTGGTACAGTTCCAACTGACAAGCCTCTAAGCCAGTTTGATCTAGTACAATGGAGTAGAACCTGTATTTTTTGTGCCTTCAGCAAATATTCTGGTTTCTGGACTATACAGTGGTTAGAATTGGTAGTAAAAAATGTTAGTTTAAAAAAATTTGTAGATCCATTTATATGTGCCACAGAAAACTTCTGTGCCATCTCACAAAAGAGCAGGAAAGAAAATTTCTGTTATTTTTATTCTTTAGAGCTAGTTGCCATCAGATAGCATTTGAAAAGCTGAAATTTTCCAAACACTATTCTAGAGTTTATTGTTACTGTAAGAAAGCCAGAAGATAATCAGATATATTAATGGGGATTTTAGGGAGAAATCTTGTGATTAAGGCTTGTACAATGCTCTAATCTCTTGGGTTTTGTTTTCCAATAATTTTATAGCAAAACTTTCTTGACATTATCTTTCTGAATAGCAGACTCAGAAACTGAAATATAGGATGAAGAATTTTGTTATTTTTGTGGATACACTTTTTTCATACCGTATTCCTATTTTGTTTTGCACATCAGACTTGAACTTAGGCCTATTCACTGACTGCAATGTTTCTGGTTAGTGGATTTTAAAAGCAGGCAGAGAGAAACAAGGAGGAAGACTCTTCTTTCTAAACCATTTATTTGGTAGTTTATTGCTTCATATCTTCAGGAATAAGCTGTTCTCGTTCAAACATTGAAATCTAATAAAAGCTGAATAAGTAGCAATGTAAATAGTTTTCTCGCTGTTTACAGTGCTGCTTCTGCCCTAGAGATGTTGCCATCTCCTGTCATTTACAAGACTCCTCCTACAATTAAGAAGCACCTAGTTTTACTCATACTGTGTTAAAGTGGAATGTAGAAATCTAGACCATATTATTTGCCTAGTATTGAAATGCAGACATTTGTAAATCTGTGATCCAAGTCGATGACAGCTTTTATCCAAGAATTTGTAGATCTAAACCTAGTAAAAAGTGACAGAAATGGCTACTCTGGTTTATGTTAGCTCAACGCAACTGTCCAGGTTTGTTCAATCAGCCAAGAACTGATTGCCCTTGTGAAGTATTTTTTCCCATGCCCTTGCCCAGAAGCCAGAATAGGAGGGAAAGACCAGGAGCAACCAAGGAAGGAAAATTGTTTTATTGAGGCTAGACTATAGATCAAGGTAGAGCCTCTGACGGATTGCTTTTGCGCTGTTTCTCATTGCAGTTTATGGTACAACGTGTTTTACGGTAATTTCTGTTTACTTTTTACCTTTTGTACTTTCTTTTCTTCAGGAGTTATCCTCAGAGGCAAAGCCCCCCATCAGTCACATTCAGAGTTGCTTCCTCAATCATAGTGAAGGCAACTTTAGTTGTAGGAAAATAAAGATTCATGAACAATTGTGCCATGACTAAGCACCTGAGTTCCCAGAATTGACATAAATCAGAAAATACCTAATTTTGCTTCTCAGAAGAGGACTTGGAGCAAGAGAAAGGTGTCAGAAACTGAACAAAGAAACTGGACATTAGATGAGAAAGGAGCATGTCATGCACAGGAAGAGTTGGCCAGGAAAGAGAGAGAATAATAAAGAGGGCTTGGTTCAGAGCTAGGCAGAAGCTGAGCAGAGAACTATGCTGTGCTTAAGAGCTTCCTGAAGGAGGGGGAACCTGGCCGTGCTGGGATATCAGAGAGGAATCAGAAAAAAAAGGATGAGTTTCAGTGAGAGCATTGCTCTTTGGAAATGACATCTCTAACTGATCTTTTCTTTCTTTTTCCTTATCCTTAGAACAGAGCAATAAAATTTCTACCCTAAGACTCTGTCTGTGCCACTGCTTGTTAACACACATCTATAAACCAGAGATCACCATTAAATGAGAAAGTTCAAACTTTAAGGGAGAGCATGAGGTTGGAGACTGTTTAACAAATGATGTCAGCCTGAGGGGTTACTGCTAGAGACGGTGCAAGGTGGTTAGCTCAAGAAGTCTCATTTGTAAGATGGAAGGTGTAGGCAGGTGATTCATTCACCAAATGGAAATTCAGTTTGGGTGGCTGGAAACTTTCTGAGGAGTTGCTGTTAGTGTTCTCTTTGGCAGGGGGTATTCAGCAGGGGAGCCTGGACAGATATTTCTCCTCATACGAACAACATAATATTGCAAAGGACAGACACCTTTGCTTCTGAGTCTTTTTCATTTCTGTCTTGATCTCCTGAGAATAGAATGAATTTAAGGTAACATACTGGAAATAGTAAGCATCAATGAATAGCTTGAAATCTGCAGGTGAAAATTGAAATAATAATTCTTATAATAAACTGTAAGATTTCTGTCATGTAAAATCTGAAATTCACTAAATAATGCTATGTACTATTGAACTATGTATTTTAATATTGATTGTACTTGTACTACATGATTGCAAGTATGTATTGTAATATGTAATACATACTAATTATTGTCAAATACAAAATATAACAGTGTACATTGAAAATTATCATCTTAAACATAATAGGTGCCTTAATCTGCATAAATATCTTAATATTGCATAAATTGCAGACCATTTTACAAATTGATGTCTTAAGAACTGAATAGATAAGAGCTCAGTAGTAGTGAATTAGATGCATTTATTAATCACTAGGATATAGATGGAAAGTTTAGTATCCACTATCTAACATGACCTTGATGATAAATGTGGGCCAACACCAGCCGGCTGTAGGGCTGGAAACTACTTCAGCTGTAGCACTGCAGTGGGAAAAGAGCAGCATGAGGATCTGTACCAAGACGAAAGCATCCAAAGATTCCTTGGAGCTTCTGTCCACACAGGCAGATCCGCTTTGCACCTTCTGTGAGCTCAGTAAAAGTCCCTGTGGCTTCACCGAAGCCGCAGGCTCGTGTTTGCTTTTAGCCGAGTCCGGGAGATGGAGGTGAGTGGGAGTCTGTATCTGATCCTCTCAGAAATGAGAAACACTTCACAAGAAGCAGAAGCTCGAGGTTTATTTAGGTGTGTGGCTATTGATGCCAAAGGGAAGAAATGGGTATAAAAGAAAGTCATGGCACTGAGAACAAACTTAATGGTTTTATGGACTATAAACTGGTATGCAACAAAGTTCTTTTTGTTTGTGTTTCAATATATAAATGTTATGTTTTTTATTAACTCTGTTACGTGAATGTTTATTGGACAATAGCTAGCAAGATTGTTGCTACATTATTTAGCAAAATCTGCTGATCCCACAAGAAGGAACAATGGAGCATTCTCCAAGTATCTTAAATAAAAACTTACGTAAATAGTAGGATAGACAAGATTTGGCTCCAAAGAGATCACCTTTAACTTGAGTGGCAATTTTAACTATGAAGTGAGAATTTCTTTAAAATAATCTCTCTATATCTTATTTATTTATTTATTTAAATCTCATGATGATCAAGAATTTAATTTTGAAATGTGGCTTTGAAAGCTTCTTGACAATATGACCTAAGGATATATATCTACAAATAATTTCATCTTATTGCTCACCAAATCCATAACAGCAGAATCCAAAAATTTCATAAGGAACTATGAATTAAGACATATTAATACTATTAAGACATGGACAATCTTGGAGGGATACTAAGTCTCTCTATTGTAGAACTGAGTTTGCCATAACACAACTATAAAAGGATGAAGTGTGCTACATTCACTGTTAACGCTTGTGTCGCACAACAGTTGAGTATTTTTGTTTTCCTATCTTAATGTCCTCATAACAAAATAAAAAGATATGATCGCAGTTATGCTCTCTACTTTTAGTAATCTGACATTAAAGGAGTGAAAATGTATTTATTAATAATTGATCCTTAATAATTACTTAATTACTTACTGATACTTAATTATCACTTTTCAAACTATTAGCATTAATAAATTATATTTTCTTCTCTTGACTCCAAAATATGTCATCTAGCTCTTAAAATGAAGATTTTGTATATATAAAGAAAAACATTTTTGTGAAAGCCATTCATCAGAACTATTTTCTTCTAAGTCAATACAGTTAAATTTTATCATACCTAATGGTATGCTATGGAAATGAATGGTATGCTAATGAAATGGATTTATTTCTTCAATGTTTGTTCAGATTTTCTTTGAATGTAGATTATGACATATTTTTTTCCTTAAAAATAGAAATTAAAGGTAGTGTGGATTGTATTACTTGTGAACTTTTTCTCATGTTTAGAAAATGAAATGATAATGATGTTTTCTTGGGGGAACAGGCAGCCGATCGTAATTGTTTGTGAATTCTAGACAACTGTAGTAATTTCCAACCTACTAACCACAATAACTTGTGTTTCTGTTTTCTGAACCGTATCTGAGACTAAAGTTATCCATCATATAATGACTGACAATTAGGAACGGTTCCATCTCTAGTAAACATGTTTCTCTATGTCTTTATAAATGTCAAGTCCCATTAACCAGTTCTAATTCCAGCAGGAAGTGAGTACCATGACTGACGTAGTTACAAAACTAATTTACTAGTCTCTAGTGCATCACATTTATGGACAGAGCAAAGGAAATCTTCCAGTTCTGGTTAATAATGAAGTACAAAAAATAGGTCACCTGGATTGTATGGATAAGTGCATTTAAAGAATGCACAAACTCTACATAAACAGGAAGCTGTTTATGAGATGAAGAGAAAAATGACTGTGATTTACTCAGAGATGGAAGCAATGTGCATAAGCTAAAAGCAGAGAAGTGAAGGTGTTCTGGGTATCTAGTAGATATGTGCTGGCATCATCTTCCTCACTCTTCCTACTCCTAGTCTGTGACTAAGAGTAAAAACAGACGTCATATTATTCTTCAATACATGTATCCTGGGAGAAGGTGTCTCCCTCTAGAGCAGAAAATGGCCCTTCTTCATGATAGAAAACAGGCCCCTGCTTCTGAGGGAAAGCAGGGGAAGGAAGCGCTGTTGGTGCTGCTAAAGGAGGGTAAAGGAGGGGACACAAAAGCCCAAGAAAGAATGCCAAGGAATTTCTAGAAGCTCTGGGTTATGCAAACACCAACCCTCCTAGTGAACCTGCCAAGCTGTATCACTTTCAGATGAACCAGCAGCAATCCAACATACACACACCAGAGGACGAGGGCTTGAACAGACTCCGAATCTTTGTTGCTCTTTCAGCGATGCATTAGGAGGTCATGTTGTTCCATTACAGCTCCAGGTGACTATCTTTTCAACAGAGAGATGTCAGAAAGGTCTTTAATCATATCAAGGGTTTATCCTGGCCTGTATTTCCCATGTAATCAATTATTTCTTCATTGGAGGATCATATCTCTTCCTTTGGTCATCCCTTCACTGTTTTCTCACACACTGCACTAGAGTAGAGGGGAATAAAGGGGAGGGAAAAAAGAAAAAAGGAGAGAAAAAGGAAAGGAAGCCTGTTAAAGTGGTGCTAGTTGTAGTTAGACTAGAAACAGAAAACTAAAAAAAAGCATATAAAAGAGCATAAGACAAATAACCATCTAATTGAACAAGCTCTATAACTGCAAGCAGGTAACTAGGAATAGGTTAACTTTAGGGTGGGAAGAGATCATGACTTTCTTTTTGTGAACTGCCCCCTCTCATCAGCTATGTAGTCAAAATAATCTGTCTGTTACAAAAACAATTTTTAATTTTTATCCCGCCCCAACTTTCAGGCCATTGTCTAAACCCTTATCACAAGCCATATTTACAAGCTGTACCAATAACTGGCTTTTTATCTGCAGTGTAGCCAGCATGCAAAATGAAGAAATAAAACAGAAATAGCAGAAATAAAACACTATTTAAGGTCATAGAAGCCATGTGACATTTATAATTTGGCACAGAGGTCTCGAGCATTGTAAATTCTTTGAGCTGCGAACTGTAATTTTCAATTTTCTTCTGCCAAAATGAATCTAGCTAATATATGACAATAGGGATTTATGGTTTTGAGGCTTAGAAGATGAACAGATACTTCTGTCTTTTAGATAAGTAAATGAGGTGAAAAGTAATTTAAGCACCAACATTCCTTGGGGATATATGTCCTGATCCTTCAACTCCTACCTTTTAAAGAGACCTAGTTTAGACCTATCCAAAAAAGCAATTGATTCTAGAATGATTTTTTGAGTTGATTAGCAGTAGCTCCTCAAGCTACTGATTTACCCATGGTTATAGAGCTGCTGGAAAGAATTTTACTTCAAGATTTAAAGTAAACTTGATTAGTGGACCACTAGGCTATTACCAACTTGTTTTGGGCATATCATATGTGATACAGAAACTGAAGTATGTTACCAAAAGCTATCTGTATTATAAAGTTGTTTATCAGGCAATTATAGACAGTTTAGGCGGGAAGGGACCTCTGGAGTCATCTGTGGAAGCCTCTTAGACTAACAATGCAGAGCTAATGTCAGTGTTAAGTTCCTTGTGCTTTTCCAGAAACTCATTCCTGCGTTTCACTACCTTCACATGAAGAGTTTTTTTCCTGTGTGTTCAATAAACATTTCCCCTTCTGCATCTGGTGACCATCACCTCCAAGAAGGTTTTGGCTCTGTCTTCTCCACAACCTGCACCTGAGGAAGTGCAAGGCAGCAGATGTTTGTACCTGAGCCGGCTCTGTAGCCTGCACAAGCCTGCAGGTGCCACAGCCTCCGCTTGTAAATTATGTTCCCCAACCGTCTGAGCAGCTTAATGGTCCTCTGCTGAACTCCTACCAGGTTGCCCATCTCTCTCTTATCCCAGGGGACCCAATGCTATCCAGAGGCAACATGACGAGTGCCAAGTTATGATCCATTATCCCTTCCCTTGACTTTCAGCCCAGTGTGCTCTTAGCCTTTATCCTGTAATTACATTTAATACCAATTATTTGATCATATGGAAATCACTTAGAATATTAAAGAATTAATCTCTGTTATTGAAAATATGTCAGAAACATATTTTTTCTTTTAGATTCTAATTTGGAAATTATGTGAGTTTAAAGATCTCCTTTCACATTCCACAGCGGCTAAATCTCTATCACAGACCAGTGCTGATATCTAAGACATAAACACCTCTAAAAGCATACAGGATTGGATTAACATATTTCTACAAAAATCACCAGAAGTTCTTTTTAACGTTTATTTTGGTCTAATTTTCATGTGACAATTTTCAGAGAACTTCTAAAAATCCCAAATAAACTGCAAATTTTCCATTGACTTTACATAGAATATTATTCATGTCCTATTTTAATTTATTTCCAAGTGTGATTGATAGCCACAAAGTAATGCTCAAGGAAATTGGCCCACTTGTTCCATCAACTACTAAGGTGTGAAACATCCTCCCGGGTTGCAGTTAGGAATTCTTCTCCTACCAGGAGCACTGGAGCAGAGGGAATGTAGCTGGGCTACTTTGCTTAATTAGTCAGTTGTCTGAATTTAGGATGCATTGACACTCCTAGGATGAGTAGCATAAAAGAGAGTTGGCAGTGCTCAAGAGGAAAGACTGAAGATTTGTTGGAAGAGTGTGAGAGAATAAATTTCAGCCCAAACTGAGAATGCAGTAAGTTGAAGTCCATATTTCCTTCATGCTTATGTATTTTCTTATAAGCTAGGATGTTAATTTTGGGCACATTGGGGTAGTATGTTAAGGGAAGAGTTGGGGGAGGTAATGATGAGTGTTTACTGTGTGCCCTTTGGTGCAGCGTGCTGGCATAGGTTGTAATCTATTTGAGGTCAAAGGAATAGACTCCTATCACGCTGACTGATACTATTACCTTATAAACATGGAGACGTATAAGGGAGTATCTTTTGTCTTGTATTTCAAGCAAAGGTCTAATTTATCATGTGTGAAATATTTTAAATATATCTACTACAATTGTACTACATCAGATTCTAGGTCTTCCTTCTATTTACATGCCAATCTACACGCATGTTAACACCTGTTATTCAGCACAAATCCCTCAGTATGTTGTTTCTGTATTGAAAAATAAAATTTGCTAAAAAATGGTAAACCAAATGCTTTTCTTTGTAATAATTGTAAACTTTAAAACATAGTATGTTTCTTATATTCCTTTTTTGTTGTTTATAATTTGACCTGTTTACAACATTGCACAGCTTCAAAGAACAGACTCTTGAATAACTTTCTAGTTGCTGGTCTGCTATATAACTGACACTGTGGTTATTTGCATTAGCAGTAAGTAGCCCAGGAGCCACGTCCTTCAAGAAAGATAATTAACTGCAATTTCTTTTTCAATAAGAATTAGCATTTATCATAAAATCCCAATGACCTATCTTTATTCTGCAAAATTATTGTCACATGTGTTTAATAATGGAATGTATTTGTTAGCGTGGTCTGCTTACTAGAATTCCTAGGAGTCGTACCCCTCTCTAACATATTTTTAATAAGATCAGAAAGGGATGGCAGAACAAGCAGTTGTCATGTAAGTCTAAACTCTGTTTAGTTTAGTTTGAGTGGGCTCCCTCAGAAGCAGATTAAAGCAACAACCAGTACTAACAGTCAGTACTAACAAGCAGGTGCAAGATGTCTGTTACAATATTACACTAGGAAAAGTGACTTTTTTATAATTTTGAATATGTATTTGTGCATAGTTCGCATAGTTCTTAGTATATGAAAGAAACTGAGATAATTAAAAAAAACAAGGTCATATATTGTTCAGTACATAGATGTTGTACACTGAGGCTGAGTTTATTTGTCTTCTACACTTTCTCATTTTGCCTGTGCATGTATAGTGATTTTGTATGTACATTTTGTTTTGGTACTGTGCTCACATAAAGCCTTGTATAAATGAATCCATGTAATTCATAACCAACAAAACTGTACTCCTTGTTCTGTGCTCCAAGGTTAAATATGGCTTGTTATCATTCAGCATAAAGTTCACATAGATTTAGAGAAAAAAATCCGTATGAAAATAAGGCTATAGAGGTATTCTGCATATATTTCTTAGTGACTACTGAAATCCACCAAGTTTCTTTCATTAAATTGATAAACTACCCACCAGTGGTTTGGACCACATTTCAGTGTTTGGATTAAACTCTCATGTGTTTCCACAGAGAAGCCTTTCTGTTATTGGAGATGTCACTGAATGTCAGCACCTGAATGTCATCTGTTGGGATCCAAGATTAATCAGCAGGTTGAACATTGTATTCAGCTCTGATCCTTCCAGGCTATATTTAAGCTCAGTTTAACTTGATCAAGTGGGCTTAACACCCTTTGATGCTTGTCCTGCTAGCTCAACATTTTCAGTGTTTCATCTTGTTAGTGTATCTGGTTTCATAAGAAAAATCTTCTTGAGGGTTACTGCAGCGCAGCCTGTGCACAGCCTCTTTTTCCTATTTGCAGTTACTCGCACACTGAATGTAGACTCCTGCAATCAGGATAGCGCTGAGATGCCGGGACTAGCTCAGTAAGTGGGTATAAACCCAC
This sequence comes from Crypturellus tataupa, assembly GCA_034781795.1. NCBI lineage: Eukaryota > Metazoa > Chordata > Aves > Tinamiformes > Tinamidae > Crypturellus > Crypturellus tataupa. The sequence continues at coordinate 8,714,697 of JAWLRI010000332.1, read as the reverse complement.
GGGACAAGGGAAAGGTGCGGTCACCACGTCTTGCTTTGTGCAGGGCCCTTCCTCTCAGTGCAGCTCTCCGCTTTGCTTTGGTGCACTGACGTGGCTAAAACTGCTTCTTGCGTCTGAGCCAGTTGGCGATCTCTGCACTCTAATCTCTTGCAAATGCAGCTCCAGGCTGGAATGATGATCAAACTGTGACTGTAGATTAACAGGATTAAATGAGGTTTTATTTGGCATATTAGTCTTATTTTCATAGTGGATTTAGGTGAAGTTGGAACATTCAAAATTGATCTCATAAAAGTCCAGCTAACTTTGTTTTTAAGCTCTGTTGTCTAAACCTTATATCCCTAAGATCAGGAGGCAGCTTCCTCTAGATGCTGACTGCTCTTGCACTAGCCCAAGTGCTCAGTCTGGACTAAGCTGTCCAGTGGTGAGCGTCATGGGACAGATGGAGAAACGGTGGTGGTCAGGAATCAACTCTGAGCACGCTGAGAGGCTCTTCCAAGCACATATGTTCCCCACATGCCTAAGGCAGCAAATAGAGGCAAACTTGCCAAAAGGTGGCAGTTGTGTCCATGCAGCTGGAGAAGCGACCCTCTATGACAGGTAAATAGGCCAAATGCCCTCTTCATTCTAACGGCCTTCAAGGGTGCTGCCTGCCCTCGGTGTTTCCCGAGCAGACAGATGTGGTAGGGTATCTCCTATATAAAAGGAGGATGTTTTAAAGAGGACAGGGCCAGATTCTTTTCACTGGTGCCCAGTGACAGGACAAGAGGTCATGGGCACAAGCTGAAACACAGGAACTTCTGTCTGAGCATGAGGGAAAACTTTTTTACTGAGTGTGACTGAGCACTGGAAGAGACTGCCCAGAGAAAATGTGGAGTCTCCATCCTTGAAGATGTTCACAAGCTGCCTGGACACGGTCCTAGGCAACCTGCTGTAGCTGATCCTGCTTGAGCAGAGGAGTTTGGCTAGATGAGCTCTAAAATTTCCTTCCAACCTCAACAAGTCTGCGATATTGACCTGTTCCCACAAAGAAAGGTTACTTGGCCCTGCTCTTGCAGAGGATCTGAGCTGCAGATTGCTAAAGCAGTAAGAATGAGTGATTTAAAAAAAACAAACTAAGCCACTGTCTGTGGCACATGTTATATTACATAAACATCTTCTTGAAATCCTTTCATAATTCTGAGACACCAAATCCTCAGCAAAATCTTCATGGCTGAGCCAGTCTGGAAAACTTGCACAACTGTTCAATATTTGCTGAAAAATCTCATATGTGCTTTAGAATAACTGCTCAGTGTGGAGGTTCTAGTGGGATGAGAAGTAACTGTGACAAGTAATCAACTTGCACTTGTCCTCTTCTTGTGTTCCTTATAGTCACTTTGTTTTCTCCATTCAAAATGGCTTAAACTCTCCACCAAGAAATTGTATTTGTCTGTTGGATAGCGAAGCAGAATTCTAATCCTAGGATTCTAGTCACTATTGTGTAAATATTTAATGTCTGTCATAATGGTTCTTTGGGAAAAGGGTGTATCACCCATAAGTGTTACTGGCACTGCTATTGCTATTATAGTCTTGGGTTTAAGCCAGAAGATCTTGCAGATGTTGGAGGAAGCATACTTGGACCCTTAAGTGAAGAGCTAATGTATGCACAGCAGTGTATTCTCTATCAGCCTGTGGTCATTTTGGCTGCATTGCACTGAGTCTATGGAGGTTGCTAATCTCTGCAACAGTTGGGAGTCCAAAGTTGAGCTGCAGTGAAGTTCAAACAGGGAGATACAATGGTCTGAAGAGCTGAAAAACAAAAATGTTTAGATTCTGTAGTCATCTTTAAATTTAATTGATAGCATGCATGTGATTGAAGCTGTAAAAACAAATAAGCACTTCTAAGAAAACCTGCAAATACTGAGCTTGTTACTTTTTCCTAACTCTCTAAGATAAAATACAAAAACATGGAGCTGGATCTTTCAATCACTGCAGATTGCACCAGTTGCACTCTGATTGCTCTCTGCTCACTGCAGAGCACCAACTTTATATTAATAGGAAGCTGACTTATTTTTCATTGGCCCTAAGCACTCTTGCCTCTACGACAGGTGCTATTTTCTTTTGTGGCAGAGAAAAAAAAAAGTTAATGAAACAAAGCAAACACTGAATAAACACATGCTTTGTCTGAAGACTTACCACACATAGCTTTATTGTATCATCCTTATTCTAATACACTCAATTTGCTCAGTATTAAGGCAACAGGCCGATTTAGATGTACTTTCCCCTCTTCATTCCCCATCTACCTCCGTTTCTTCAGAACTCAGCTCAGCCTGTTTGGAAAACTGGCGTTTCCCGCGGCTCCCTTCTGCAACAGAGAGGCGGTGGGTGCGCTGGGCAGAGGAAGGCTCCCTTGGTGAGGTGCGGTGAAGCACCTGGCGCGCCGAGGGACGGGACGGGACGGGACGGGACGGGACGGAGCGAGCCCTTACGCAGCAGTTTCCCTGGGATGGGGCGGGCGGGAGGGCTCTCCTCCGCACCGCCGCCCGCGCCCGCTCA
>JAWLRI010000332.1:8670968-8712065 GCA_034781795.1 Crypturellus tataupa | reverse complement strand
AGCCGTCTCGCGAGAGGTGGCTGTGCAAGCAGCACCCTCAGAGGTATGGGGCAGCGTGGGAGGGCTGCAGGCAGAGGCCAGAGGCCTCCCACTTCCCCTTCAGCCAGCCCCTGGCTGTGCTCCAGCTTCGTGCCAGAGCCCCCAAGGGGCCCCAGCTGCACAGCTCTGCACCGCCTTGAGTACCAGGGCTTTGCTGCTCCTCCTTTCCTGCTGCTCTGCAAAGCGGCACTGGCATCAAGGGCCATTTGTCCCTCTTGCCCTCCATGCTCAGGTGCTGGACTGGGACGCAGAGCTGCAGGCCCTGCTGATGCTGCTCCTGGACAGGATGATGGAGCAAGCATGCCTCGAAATCGAGGCGGAAGAGCAGCTGGCCTCGTGCTGGCAAGAGCTGCGCGTGCCTAGAGAGCTGCACAGCGTCGAGAAGACCAAGGGCCAGCAGGAGCAGGAGAGGAGCGGCCCAAAGGAGAAGGTAGGAGGCACTAAGAGCTGGGGGTCTGTGAGGCAGCAGACATTGCTTAGCCTTGCTGCTCCCTTGCCTGTGTGCACCGAAGAATGGAGCATGTAGATGAGCCAGGAAAGCAGCTCGCAGAGCTTCCAGGCTCTACCGCTGTCACTGTGTGCACTGAGCAAGATCTGGAGTTACGAGGGTAAGCTGGGAGCTCTTTAGTCAGAGACAGGGAGGACTTTGAGCAGCTCTGAGAGCAGGCCTGCTCTTGAGCCTGCCCTTACAGGGCAGCAAAAGGAAAGCAGCTCCCACCAGCCTGCCTGTCCTTCCTGTCGACTAAAAGATTCCCCTTTCCTCTTTGTCCTTCTGCTCTCCCATCCCTGCAGATCCCTTCAGGCAGCATTCCTTCTCTGGCGCACACAGGAATTGCAAGAGCATGCCTGGGAGGAGATGCTGCTGGACAGAGCACGGCCGCACACAGAGCCCCTGCAAGCCCCTGCCCAGCTCTAGTTGTTGTGCCCCAATAAAACTGTTACTTTGTCTCCGTGACTGCTTGTTTCCTGTCTTCTCTCCTGTGTGTGCCTCCTGCTGGCAGCTGCCGCCATCCTGCATGCAGGTTCCCCTGCTCCCTGTGCCCCTGTGCAGGCAGCGAGCAGCGGCTCCGCTGCAGCAGCCCCGCGTCTGCCCCTGCAGCCTCCGCCGTGCGGTGCCAGAGCCCCGCCAGGCGCAGCGCTGTGTGTGTGGAGGCGCTGGCAGGAGCGGCCGTGCCGGGCTGCAGAGCCAGGGCAGCGGCACTTGGCCTCGCAGCGAGGGCCGCCCTCCCCAGTGCTCAACATCCGCCTCCTGCCCTCTGCAGCAGACGCCAACATCCGCATCTGCTTCCTCACGGGCGGCCCCGCACAAGGTCGGCCTTTGGCTGCTTCCCCTCATTGCTCTTCAGAGGCTGTGAGGAAACTGCCTCAAGTGTCTGAAATCCATCCAGTGCAGAAGCCACAACGTGAAGCTTAAAACAAAAGCAACCAACGAAACCACCCAATAAACCATCACAACGCGTGCAGCCACTTGCCTTCCAAGCCCTTGTTCCTGCTACTTTGTACAGTCATCTTAGGAGTAGTGTAAGCTGAGGAGGTGGGAAAAAAGGGCATTTCTGAAGCCTTGGCTCAAAACCGCAATCCCAGAAAGGAAGGAGGCCCCAGCTCCTCCTGTGAGCATGACAAAGGCATCCCAGCCTGGGAATCACAGAATCACAGAATGGCTAAGGTTGGATGGCACCTGAGGAGATCATCTAGTGTAGGTGACAAGCAGGGGCACCAAGAGCACATTGCACACAGTGATATCCAGGTGTGTTTTGAATCTCTCCAGAGGAGGAGACTCCACTATCTCTCTTCCTCAACTTCTGTGGAACATCCCATGTTTCAGTATGTGCCCGTTGTCTCTTCTCCTGTCCCTGGCCACCACCAAGGAGAGTCTGGCCGCATTCTCTTGACCCTCCCTTAAAGTAGCCATGCACATTGGTGAGCTCTCCTCTCGGTCTTCTCTTCTGGAGGCTGAAGAGGCCCAGCTCTCTGAGCATCAGAGGAGAGATGCTCCAAGCCCTAATCACCTGTGCAGAGCTACGGTGGGTTCTCTGAGGTATCTCCCTGCCCCCTTGGAGTGGGGAGACTGTGAGAGAATTGCTCAAGAAAGGGGGAAATAGAGAAGACTAGGGCCTAACAGAAGTTATGGTATTCCAGAGGCTTGCTTGACCTGACAGATGGTTACCACTTGCAGGAGGGTTGGCGTGTGTGGAGTCAACTTCTCCACAATTCCCTTGATCACACAGTCTGTCCTCTTAGCTCACGCTAATAAGAGTAAACGAAGAGTGGAGCAGAATGGAGATACCTTGGCCAAACTTTGTTGCCTTCCCTGCGTAGGTGGTAACCTGATGGTGCCCTCATGGGTTTGATGATGAGTGTAAGGAGGGGGGAGCGCCGTGAAAACACCACTGGCAGACTCTGTTGTATTCCCTGCAGAGGTGGCAACCTGGTCGTACCATGCAGCTGGTAAGCCACAGAGTACCCTGTGTGGTGCTGGACCAACAAGGGTGGCAGATCAGTCCCTTCCAATGGACTTTGCTCAAACTTCTCCTCATTCTAATCTCATTCTAATGCCAAGACACGACCCCATCCCAGAAGTTACCTCCTTCCAAGGAAGGGCCACTCCCCCCTGAGCATGTTCTCTAGATTTTCAGTTAACTCGGGAGGCTTTTAAACTGATCACGGCTGAAAGTAAGCAGGACTAGAGTCACTCAAGCTCTACCTATTTGTATGAAAGGTGAACTGAAGAGGGATATAGTAGAAAGAATGGTGTAGTAAGAACGAAGGGATAAGGAACAGGGAAAGGAGAAAGAGGAACTAAGGAAGAAAAAAGCAGGTATAGGGAAGACTCCATTGTAACTTCTGGCTCAGTAGACAGGCTGAACCTCCTTCCTCCCCTCCGATCAGGACTTGCTTGAGAGGACTCCTCGAGGCTGAGAGCTGTCTCCCGTCCTCTGGGTGAGTGATGATCACACATTTGCACACTAGGCACTAGCTAGGAACCCCACGCTGGAGAAGAGAATTTCCTGTACTGACATCTGACACCTGTTCTCTAAGTATTACATTTGAATGAATTGTGCTATTTGTGAACTCGACTACTTGTTTTGAAGGCAAAGATTGTTAATGAACCCAATACTGCCAGAGTCAACCTTATAGTTGGTGATGCTTTTTGGAAACTCTATTCACTGTTTGGAAGGCGATTGGACCGACGATTGACATACTGTTCATGAATCTGGTACTGCCGGAGTTGGGCTTATAGTTACCAGGGTATTTGTTATCCCTATTACGAGATGAGTCCTGCTGCTCCCTGTCCTTCTAACCTCTCGGGATCAGCTGGAATCCCTCTTACCATCCCCACCCCCATCAAACCACAACAGTATCGTAGTGATGTCGGTGTTTGCTTAGGTAGTGGGAGTTGCTTGTTTACCGCGTGCTCTCAAATGAACTAGCTTGAAGGGAGTAACAACCATTGCATCATTTAATTTGTTTGAAGAGGAGCTTATGCAGAGGGGTTGTTCACTGTGGTTACCTGGGCGATTCCTGCAGTGCCTTTGCAGAATTGGGCAGCGGCGCCGGCGGGTGCTCAGCACCATGTGCGGGGCCTCCAGCCGTCTACGCATCTGGCAGCGGGCACAGGTTTCGCAATGGGCTGCAGCTCCTGCGCTTTAGAGCATGGATCCAAAGAAGGAAAATGGAACGATCTGAGGAAAACTCTGAACTGATTCTGTCATTCCCACCCCAAAGGAGGGCAGTAGCTGCTTGTTATTGCGGACTGGGGTTTTATTCCTCTTTACTCATTAATGTGCTCTAAGAGCAATTCTGCTGCATTTGATTTACACACAGCTTGCAGAAAGAGGATGTGATGGCATGTCCCACTTTAGTTTGACTTGATGCAAAGGATGAGAGAGGAACTAAGCCAAAGATTTGTGAATATGCACCTGCCTTGTTGAATTTAACTCGTTTGTGAGGCAGAACCTATTATAGCGTGATTAGGTTCATAATATTTGCCTTTGCGGAAGCCTTTTTCTTCATCCTGAAAGATGTGAAAGCAGCAGTCTGGTGGAATGAGGGGCAGAGGTCCCACAACCACACAGTGCTGAGCAAAAAGGAGACTGAAGGAAGTGGGGGAGGAAGTGGTGCCTGAGAGGCAGATAGTGTGCAGACCCTGGAGATACTTACTGCTGAAACATGTATGGAGAAGCTTAGGTTTCCCATTAAAAACTGCCGGAAAATTTCAAGAGAGAAAAATTAAAGCAAAATACTGTGTCTTGTTACACCAAAAAGAGACCTTGAGTGATTTTGCCCTCTGTCTTTTTTAATCAAATCTCTGCTTTAGCAAAAAACTTATTATTTGTATAAAGACTGCTGACAAAGTTTCTCTGTGATCCTACTTTGATTATTTCTTTTTTATCTCTTGTTTCCACCATAGGCTTCTGAGGAGCTCTTCTGCTACATATTCCTGAAAGTTTTCACCAGAACTTACTGAGGCTGAAATCCTATTTTCAGGTATGATTAAGCATACGTCCGCATCTTACATTGCTTTTATTATGCACAGGAAAAGTGCCTTCTTTACCAAGTTCCAACACACAATTTTTTGCTCTAATGGAGAAAGAGCATTTGAAGTTAATCAATAAATGCTGTTTCAGGCGTCTTGTGTACTAAGAGGACACCCTGCAAGGCCTCTGGTTGTGCACGTGCGTGATTCAGAGCATCTATTTAGACTGATGCTGTAACTAGAGCTCAGGGAAAGCCAGACTTGCATTGCTGTAGAAGCAGCCTGTCTTGTATTGCTGTAGAGGCAGCCTGAGCAAAGTGAATGCCTCTTCTGCATTAAATTATCCCTGGAGTGATCTTTCCCTATTCTCCCTATTTCCCGCTGTACTGCCTTCTTTCAGGTTCTTCCCAAGCCATCACCCTTTCAAGATTTCTACTCTGTAGATTCCTACAGATACGTATATCTGATTTCAAGTTAAGCATCTTGAACATGTCTCTTCCAGACATCAGGAGCTGGGAGCTGCAAAGAAGCTATACTAAAATGTTTTGCTTTTTTCTGATCAAAACATTATAAATTCCTGCCGACGTAGGAGCTGATGACATCCTTAAAAGCTCTGACCCACCATAGTACTGAGATTCTCTGTCATAGTTTCTCAACCTCTGTAAAATATACTCTTTGACTTAGGAGTGATTTATAGCTGTCAGCCACAAGCCTTAAAAATGCAAAATTAGAATTCAAACAGGTGTCTTTACTTCTCTGAAAACTTCTCTGAACTGACCTTTTGGGATGATTCAGTTCCCCCAGACCTTTTATTTGTTTCACAATAAATTTTGGTGCAGCTGTTCTGCAGATGTTTCTGTTGTATTATAAATGTTGTATTTGTAGCCTTATTTTCTCACTTTCTGACTTGTTTTAAGTAATATTAATTGAAAAAAAATCCAGCACACTTTCCTGTAAGCCCTCCCTGTTTAGAGCACATTTCTCTTTTCTCCCTCTGGTCAAGTTGATTCTTCATGGGCTCTTTCATACAAATCATCCTGTGTTTGTTGCCTCTGCCGGATTCTTAAACCCCTTCTGCTCCCTTTGAATCCTTTTTTTTTTTTTTCCCCTCTCTTTTTCTTCCCTTTGCTTTTACTCTTTTAGCTTTTGCCTTCAGTAACCCAGAAGTCCCAGTTGCTGCGGGCTTAGACTTTTGTGCTGCCTGATTGTGAATTCCGCGGTGCCCGGCTGGGCGGCTTCCCCTTTGCGTGGGCGTTCGGGTCGCTATTGGCTCCTGCCTCTGATTCATGCGAGGCAGTTCTGGACTGAAACTTTTTTGCTTTATCTGGGATTTTAAAAAGCAACTGGAGCATCACGCTGACCTATTTCAGCCTTTTTGTTTTGCAAATGTGTTTTGGGAACTGCTGCTGCCAGAGCTCTGCAGAGCTGTGGAAAGACTGCTGGCGGGGAGAGTGTTCAGGCTCCGATCCTCCCACAAAGCTGGGCGGCATGCGGTCTGCTTCCTCTGCTCTTCTGTTTCCCCATTACATCTAAAACCCAGGTCAATGTTGTGTTTGTTACTTTAAAATAGCAGACAGGTCTGACAGGCAAAAAAAAATCTTAAAATAGAAAAAGCCGGCTGACTGAACTATATATTGTAACCAATGCTAAAATCTACAATGATAAATTATGGCTTTCCTTAATACCTGGAGTAATAATATCCCCAGCTATATGCTATCAAAGCAACTCATATTCCCTGCATATCTGTCTAAAGGATGTGGGTAATAAAAATAGCCAGATTGAGCATATTCCCAGGCTACTTCATAAAATGTTAATTATAGGGGCAAATATATTACTATATATAATTTAAAAAAATGTTTAGGACAGAAAAAGCACTTGATAGATCCCAACTATTTATTGATTTCACAGAGACTGTCCAGCTTCTCCTGTAATAAAATTAACTTGGTTAACTTTGGTTAAGGTGCCAACTTTTTTATTGCAGTCCCGCTGTGGAGTGATCAGTTACCAAGAAGTAGAGGTCCTGGCTTGGTGTCCTTTGTGGTAGTAACTGTCACCGTTTTGCCTCGTGGAAAGAAAGGTCCCTGCAGGAAGCTAGCACGGGTGGCCCAGTGGCAGCACTGGCCTGTGCCGCGCTTGCTCCTGCTGCCTCGGCCGTCGGCCCCTGCATGGCCGCAAGGCAAGTGGGGCTTGTCCTGGCCTGCCCCAAGTGCAGTCACAGAATTGCAGACTCACAGCCTGGTTGAGGTGGAAGGGACCTCCAGAGAACATCTAGTCCAACCCCTCTGCTCCAGCAGGGACACCCAGAGCACAGGGCACAGGGTGGCATCCAGGCGGGTTTGGAAGATCTCCAGAGAAGGAGACTCCACAACCTCTCTGGGCAGCCTGTGCCAGGGCTCTGCCACCCTCACAGTTCTTCCTCATCCGTGCAGGTGGATTCCCCTGGGTTCAGCCGCGGGGAAGCTGGCTGCCTTCTCACGGCCGCTCTGCTCGCTGGCCGGTGCTCCGCGGCTCTGTGCCACGGGCGAGCTGCCTGGTGTCCCTCGCACCAAAACCACCCCAAACTTCGTGTTCTCCAGCGGGCTATGCTGCCCGAGCCAGGGATTTTGGTTACAGGAGCAGTACAAACACTGTGAGAAAAAGGCTGTTCCTCGCTGCTAGGGGAGGTTGGCCAAGAAGGAGTAGATGTTTAATTAAGAACTCAAACAAAGCAAGTCAGTAATTTTTCAATAAAGGGGAAAAATGCACGAGATGATGGGCCAGGCTTCTTTCCTAGAAGGCTCTGTTTAAAGGGTAGTCTCTTGGGTCTTGCACTACTTGCCACATCTGCTGAAGGCTGCATTGGGAAGGAGTTACAAACGTGCTCATGGTTACCAATGGGCAGCGGTGTGTGCTGAGCGGCCGCGGGGCCTGGGAGGGCCCAGCCTGGTGCAGTCTGCGTGGTGTGACGTGGCAGGCCGACCTGGTGCCGCTGCCCTGAGCGGGCCGCACCAGCAGCCCTGCCGCCACTCTCGGTGCCTCATGCTGCTCCAGCACCGCTCTGGTGACAGAGCGCAGGCGAGAAGAAGCCCCCAGCCCCGCGCTCCGCTGGTACGATGAGGAGCCTCTGTGACACCCCTTGCCCTGTTACAGCCCCCAGCTCCTTCGGAGACTGTTCCACAGAGAAGAGAAACACACTTCTGCCTGGCCTCATGCTGTGTTTTTTTCCTACCTGTTGAGAGGAATGTAACAGGCAATTGTACCTGACAGCTGAAAATAAATTCAGTGCAATAAATATAAGAATAAAATAGGTTTATTAGAGCTATTTTACATAAAGGTAATCAGGACCGAGCAAGTTCGTTTTTGATGAACCATTTGCATACCATGGCAATATTCCAGCTGACTTGAAGTTACTGAAGTACAAAAGACGACATACAAAAAGGTGCATGCCTCATCTGCCTCATTTTTTACTGGGACCCTTGATGAATGTGACATCCTTGGACAGTCAAATAAGATAGACAGCACGGTATGTGTATATGCATATATATCTGTATATATAACATGTACTGTACACATTTTACTGTTAACACACCTGAAGTTCACTCACACCTATCAATTACTTGCTCTAACTCTATGAGAATTTCACTGGGGCAGAGCGGGGTCAGGCTGCTCAAGCTGCCAGGCAGTGCAGGGCACCGAGGCTTGACCAGTGCAGGCCTGGAATCCCACGCGGCCAGAGCAGCAGGGCACGGGCGGCAGCTGCCAGGAGCCGGGCTGGCGCCGCAACTCAAAGGCCCTGCTGTTCTCCCTAACAGGAGCAGGGAATGGAAGGGGCCGAGCAAGCCCTGAGCTCTGTGGACAGATGCAGCTCAGCTGGGACTGCTGCCAGCACCGGGCAAGTCCAAACCCCTCTCCAAGTATCTGCGTTTTTCATTTTAGAATATAGTATGTGCAGTTGTTAGCTGCACAAATAGCTAAAAACTATGAATGAAAAAAGATATTTTATTTTGTTACTTAAACCCCAAATTTCGTAAAAAAAAAAAAGCTGGTGCTTAAATAGTGATTGCTTTTAATTAAAAAACACAACCAACCAAAACCCTTTAACAAGCCTATTTGCAGCGCATGGTGCTGAGGGGCCAGAAGCAGCATTCACAGGGTGCTCAGTGGCAGGGAGCGGCAGAGCAGGGTGCTCCCGGCGGGCGCGGGGATGCTCCGAGAGCGCCAGCTGGGGGCTGCTCCGCTCTGTGGGGTCACTGTGGGATGCAGAGTCCCCCAGGGCTCCTCTCGGCTGGGACGCTGCTCATTTCCTCACGGCACGTGTCCACCCACCCACCCAGCCACCCTGCTACTGCTACTGCATCTCCAGAGGGGAAGGACACGTTTCTTGTTGGCTTCCTCTAAACTCGAAATTTAACTAAAGATTTTGGTCCTTTGTTAGAGGCAGAAGTTTACAGATACAGGAGAAATGGGAAAAAACAAGCAGCCTAAACTGAGTGTTCAGAGATACATCCCGTTGATGAGGTAATCGGACTCTTCAGATGTGATGGGTCGAGCTTTTTTAAGCTTCTGCCTCACCAAACGCAGTCTGCAAGCAACCATGAGCAGCAGCAAAGCAGTGATGGCCAGGCCTAGTGCCAAGGGCAACACAGCACCTGCAAAGAGGTTAAGGAAGATCACAGTTTTAATATGTATTGAGCATTCAGTAGGGGAAATCTGAAAATTGTTTTTAAAAATACAGCTAGTCTATCGGCTAATCTTTGAAGCAACTCACACTGGAAAAATATACTGTATGATGATATGTACAGAGAATGGCTCAAATATGGAAGGACATCATCCCATTCTTGACTCTAACATCTAGGTTTATCACACCTGACTGAAAAACAGTAACTCACGCGCTCAGTCCTACCTGTTTCCGGGACTGGGCGACTACCTCCAAGCGGATCTCTCTTCGGCACAATTAGGCCATTTCCAGTTTTCTCATCAGTTCTTTTCCCTGAGGAACTGCTGTCTGTGTAAAGTCATGCAAGATAAATGAATACGGCAGTTTAGTCATTCAGGAAGTCTCAATCGTTAAATTAAATAATGTGAATGCAGTCTAAGAACTGCTGCCACCTACCGTAGAATTTGGATTAGTAACATGAAATTTAAGCTAAAATGTAAATCCATTTTTTCATCACCAACTATTTCAAGGAAACTCAAGTGGGGTCAATTCCCAAATACTCTTTAAAAGCTTCCATAATGTGATCTAGACTAATATTAGCTAAAACATTACTGAATGAAACAGTTGTATATAGCTGAAAATTAGACCACTTCAAATTATGCTGATCTCTACTGGTAGTTTGTAAACTAGGAAAAGCACAGTTTGGCTTCAGAAATCACCCTAATTTTGCCCTTTCCCCAACACATTTGGATGCAGAATTGAAATGTTGTTTGCACTGAAATACAAACAATATTCATTTATACCTTCTGTTCTACACAGAGCTGAAGAGGGTGGTTCATCATCTTCAAAATGGTTTCCCCACATTTTTTCCAACTACATGACAAGAAATAACACATGCACTTTTCTACCAAGAAGTATCCTGGTCATCCTGAAACCACAGATGACCAGTTCTGCCTCACATGAGCAGAGAGTAATTTAGCCAGGACTCCCTCCCTCCTACCCTTGCACTGAAGTTCTCTACCAACAGCTTTGGAGCCACTTAATATAAAAAAGGCAGTTTAATCCACCAGCAACCTCACAAAAATCAGAAATATGCCTGCTTTATGTGACTACATTTGTTTTTCAGTGGTAACACACACATTGAGAGGCACTTTGGCTGTGAAGTAAAATATTTCCTAATGGTCCTCAGAACTGTAACAGTGCCCACGAAGATATGTTATGCTACAACGTCAATAAAATATGAATGTGAAACGTTGTAATCACAATTGTCATGCAATAGTGGGTGTTAAAAGGGAACATTTAAGTCACTCATCTTGGAACAGGTATCCATATCTACCTGCTCCCCCCGAAAAGAGCTCTGGAGCACTGCAGAAAGCCATTGAGCCCATGGAAGCAGCAGAGACACCTGCCTTTCAGGTAATGCTTAAACTGCTGGTGTGAGGTTAGTAGCAAAAGTCCCCACTCGAAGCAACAAAACAGTCTTCCAGGCTCTGGGCTTATTGCCTTTTATTGTCACTATGGTTGGGGTATAAACACTAACTGCTCATACCTTAGAAACAAGCATCAGTCCTCATCATCTACATGAGGAAGGCATTAAGTTATCCAGCATGTGCAAGGGCCTTGAGGTAACGCTACGTGTAAACTGCACTAGCTTTAAGTTACTTTAATAATATCAGAGTTGCACAGAATAATCTTAATGTAATGGACACTCAGCCAGCAGCTACTTTTTGTTTCTGCTTTCCCTATATAAAATTAAATAATATTTTCCTTAATTCTGGAAATACTCAAAAGAGAGCAGTTCTTCTTAGAGCTGATCTAGCCTGCATGACAAAACCAGATCTGAATGTCTGGTTTATAATTTGATTTTCTGCCATTTAAATAAGGGAATATTTACATCAAATGCTTGTGAAGACATTTAGCAAATATATCTGAGTATACAGACTAACAGAAAATAAATAGAAGGCTACTAGAATAACAGAATCTTTTCACAAAATCTTGTAGGGTTTTGTTAGAATTTGTGGCTATTCCTACAGGACTGGAGAGGCTATAGATTTATCAACTGTACAAAAAAAAAAAAAAAAACAAAAAACAAAAAACCAAAACAAACAACAACAAAAAAAAACCAGATTACCCCAAAGAGGCTTTGAAGCTTGACACCTTTAAGGTCTGCATCTCTCTGACAACATGTGAAAACTAAGAGGGTTTTCCTCAGGCACAGATCCAGCTACCTTGGAATTCACACAGAGCTCCCAAGGGACTGGAAATTCATCCCACTGTCCTAAGCTAACTTGTGAGAATTTGTCAGATAACTCTAGAAAGTTGGAGAAAGGGGATTTTTCCCTGAAGAGTTAGGAATTTTATATATTTGGCCTTCTTGCCTGCCTAGTAGTATTTTAACACTATTAAGCTAACACATCTTTTGTGGGTTTTGCTTTGTTTTTACTTTCTCATTTAGCAGAGCTAAATGATAGACACCACTCTCAATGCCTCCGCAGTGAAAACATGAGTAAGGTCTGGGCACTCAGTCAAATGCTGTAATCCCATCCTTGCACAGCACTGTGGAACAGCTGCTGCAGGCAGCCTAGAGAGGCAGAGATCCTGTGCCCAGGAAAGGCAAAGCTGTTATTGTGATTTATACACTCGCTTTTGCTACACTGGGAAGTGAAAATCTGCAGGCTGCTTATGCAGGCTGTTCAACCTGTCTATATGACCATGGTTGCTAGAATAACTGTTGATGTTTAGAAATGAGTCCAGCACTCCAATGCGCTTTGCTGCAAGTGTATCTTTGTTAAATCCATTTACAAGTGGAGCCTACCAGGACATGCAGCTGGGTTTGAAAGCCTCCCTGGCAGGCAAGTGTGGGGCAGCCCTACAGAAACATGGTTCTGGCCTCTAGGAGAGACGCGGTCTGTCTGAGCTCGTGCTGGGAATGTGCTTGCAAAGGCGCAGGAGTCCTTTACTGACACCAAATTCCTTTTCTTACATCTACTCCCAGCTCCTGAAGAAAAGATGTGGTCTTCTAGCTTGGACTAAAATGAATCAGGAATGGGTTACAGCAAGCTCAGTGGGCTGTGTGCCAGGGGAACCTCTAAGCTGCCCATGGTCTTCCTCTAGAGTGACGCAGCCAGCCAGGAGCCCCGCTGGAAATGCACAAGTGCACAGCACATTCACCTTAAAACTATGCTTATAAGCAGCTGCATCTGGTGCAAAAATCCATCTAAATCCCGAAGAAATAAAAGCGAGGGGTCTTGCATTCATTTTAAAAAGGCTCTGTGCAGACAGCTTTATTTATTTGTAATTTCAGATCATTTTAAAGCATCAACATGGGAACTACCTGTTTCAGCTGCCTTAAGAGGCATGGCAGTTTCCTTGTAGTTTCTGGAGTTTGCAGGCAATGTTTGATAATTGCTGCCTATAAAATTACTGCGTGCTGACTCACAGCAGGCTTGTGACCTCTACAGGCAATACTTCTGGGGACTTGAAAGCTTTCTGACTAAAGAATGAGCCTTGCTATAAAGCAAGAAAAGATTTTTCTGGCCCTGGAGATGCAATTCAGAAAGAAGTGCCCATAAAATTTAAGATATTTGTTCAGATGAAAACAAAACAAAACAAAAACCTTAAACAATCAACATGAGAAATGAGGCAACCATGCAACTGCTTTCCCAAAAGCTTTACTTTGGTATACTCTAGGTGTCTTCCCACATATTTAGAGAGTCTTATACATCTATATAGCTGAACCAGTGGTAGAATTTATTTATATTTAGATCATTGCATGTTTTGTACCTTAGGCTATTTCTTAGTGTTTCCACGTTTTACCTTTCTTTTTGCCACCTGGTAAGAAGGAGACTAGACAATTATAAAGCAGTGCCTAGTTGTTACTTACCTATTAAATGCTCCTTTTGCATTTTATTTTTTTTTAAATTTGTAGAATTCTACTGTTAGCAAGGCACCAAAAGACAGTTTTATTTAATTTAAAGTGAAAGACATGTTCTTCCTTAATAGAAGACAGTTATTTGAAACTGTTTCCTTTACATTCTTACCTGGCACAAATCCACTGGTTTGTTTCTTCGGTCCCTGAGAAAGCGACTGATTAGATGTGTCTGCATCGAGTGAAAGAAGCGGCTGATTTCTTACAGGGGCTTTCAGTGTGTTGTCTGCAGAAAGGTTTTCATGTGCATTTTCAGTTAGTCCTACAGTCCTTTGCTGGGTAGTGTCAAGAGCTGTGTGTATCACTGTCTTCCGACCTGGGCTGACTGAATCAGCAGATACAAAACCAACCATTTTTATACAGAAATAAACACAGCGGGGAATGTTCTGCTGGAAGATCCTGCAATTGAGGTACATTAACCAAGCTCTCATCAGGTTCAGACATGCAACGAAGTATGAGTTCCAGCTGCATAGCAAGCTACTAAATGCCATTAGGTAGAAGCATACATATGAACTCTAGTGGGAAATTCAGCAGCTGAAATATTAATGAAAAGAGTGGCTAGTCACCACACCAATCCTGCCCTGATGCCCCTGGTGATTTTGGTTGACTTTGCTGAGCACGGGTACATACTGAGGACGAGCGACAGAGCTTAACAGAGCAATAGTGAAGCGGTTGTTTTCCTACTTCCTCAGATTTGCAAGCATTTAAGATTTTGGTGATTGCTTTCAAATGTACCTCCAAGACACTCTTCCAGGTGAAGACGAGGTATCTGGAATCACAATGCAATTAAGGAATTGATCTTTAAAATGTTCGGAAGCTTAACTCAAAATCAGTTATTTTCTGACTTTGGCAGTTTTAATGCGCTTTGAAAAATGAGTTAATTTCTGAGCTCCTACTATATAATGACATCAAATCTGCCTACATACTTCCCATGAACAGTTCTAAACTGAGAGCAAGGTGAGTGTTTACGGAAGGAGGGAACACCGACAGCATCGTTCCTGTGGGTCATACAGCCTATGATTACTCTCATGATCAGTGTTGTCACACAGGGCACTTACGGTTCTGGCAAAAGGTTTCATCAGATCCATCCGGGCACTGTTTCACTCCATCACAAGCAAATGTGATGTCAATGCAGCAACCATCATCACAGATAAACTGGTAACGAGAGCAAACCCCGACACAGGCTGTTGAAAAATAATTCTCATATTACCACAGGAGAAATGCAAAGTCTTCAGTTAATGACTAAAATTTCTAGCATCAGACAAAAGTGAAATCAGACTCTATCAAAAAAGACCACACAATGTGGAAAGTTGAAGAAGGGTCTGGCTCAGCTCTGTAATGCTGCATGGACACAGAAGCTATGAATAAGAGCTGCTCCCCGGAGGTTGTAGCACCTTGTAGTCTGTGCAGCTCCCTGCAGCACCCTAAGCTCTGGAGGCATAAGCTGAAGGGAGATCTCCTTTCTAGGCTTAAAAAAACCCAGGACAACTCTGAAACAAATAGGGATCTCTGTGGTTTTAATTGCATTTCTCAAACAAATATTTCATATTCCATATCCATTCTGTACTTTTGACAATGTTATTTTATATGCACATATATGAGCTGTATGACAGTTATGGGCTCTTTTACAACATATTTTATGTAAGCTAATGGAAAGACTGGAAAGAATGCTTATCATTTATCCACATGAGCCACTGAACTCATGAGCTAATTCATTTAGCAGAATTTATCCACATTTCGTCAATACAGTGTATGTCAGAACAGGAACGAGCGCAAGATCTTCCAGGCGACTCTCACTGGATGAACTGTACTGCAGCTTGCTTTAGTATTTAGATTCCTCTAGAAACAAAGAATGTCTCTGGACATTTCACAATTGCAGATTCACACTCAAGGCCCTCCTGAAACTTATTTTGATCTTTTAATTACTGAGTGCTTATACACATGCTGTTGTCTTCCCAATAGCAGTGTATTTCACTGCTTTGTAAAGCACTATCAAGTTCACTGTTTGGTTAAGCTGGTAACAGCAAACAGATTTACACTACTAAGGAGCAGCCTTCATCTGTTGCACTGCTATGTGCCACAACTACTTGAAAAGCTGAACAGTGTTAGCAGAAGTGTGGCATGAACATGTCCTGCCTGTTTAAAACAACAGAAAACACCCTTATATTTTGAAAATGTGACTCGTTAAGCTCAGTACTAATAATAGTGCAGGTTGTGTATACACTGAGACTTTGTGCATTGGCCTAACTACAGCAGAAGCCTTCAAATTGCAAAAATACTCGGGGAATTAGGAAAAGAAAAAAAAGCAGCATATCCTTTGCGTGCTCCACCCAAAAGACACCACAGATGCCCACAGCAACAAATAAATAAATCAGAAAAAAATCTGCTTTAGCTGAATTAAATATCAGTGAATACAATTCTATTATCCATTACTGTTATCCATTACTGGAACATAGGCGTTATTATATAGATTCATAATTGTTTTTTTTTTCCATAATACCAATTTATTCCCACTGGGACTACTCTCTAATGTGGAGATAATGCACTGGAGCAGAGCAAAGCTTCATGGGTCCAGCTGAATATAGTAACATATCCAGACACACCATGCTAGTTTAACTTTTACTTTGTGCTGGAACAGCAGATCTATATTAGCAGCTTGCTAATTACAAGGCAATTAGAAGTAATTAAACTAGCCATATCTATATACATGCTATTTTTTAGTTAAGAAAGAAGGCCAGCCACTCCAAAATGCCAGCCACTGAAATGCAGCTTCCTTCCTTTTTTTAAGCCTCTAAAGCTCAGAGTTTAAAGCTCTGTCTCTAAAGCTTAGAGTTTAAAAAAACAATGATCAGTTTCAGTCTAAAAGTTCAAAAATGGCTTAACAAACATTTAGCAGAAAAGTTGAAATGCATGAAAGCAAGAAACCATTCCACCTTTTAACCTACAGGTGCAGGCTAATATTATTATTAATCTGTTAGTCTCAAACATTATTAGTTGTAATTCAAAAGCAAAAAAGGTGCCCATGCATAAAGAATAAGAGAGAGATAATATTGGACAATATATGGAATGAAGAAATGGACAATAAGATTTCACACCACACAGCCAGTGATTCCAGTCATTTTCTCACCTACTGCTGAATGAACCAGGGGAAGAACAGTCACAGAGACATTATCAGAGCTGTGCTGCCCAGCTGTGTCTGTCACTGTTAGCTGGAAAACATACACACCCTCCTGAAAGTGAGACAGCTTCAGTGTTCCTGGTTGTGGTACCTGATAGAAGAAACCCAATGAAAAAGAAATTTTATTGGTATAAAGGATCTGTCCATAAATTTTGTGTCCAGTGCTTTTCATACAGATAAAATATTACTCTTAAGTCTAGCCAAAGCACTCAGGTGAGTGCAATTTTGATCTTTTTGCTTTCAGATTGGAAAAATAAACATGCTTAACATTTGGATTCTGATTTTGATGGTACACGTGGGGCTGTGGGTCCTAACACTGGAAAACACAGGATCCATAAATTTAAGTCATTTTTTCAGTAACTAGAAATGTTATTTCACAGAGTAGGCAGCAAATATTTTAGAATATTTTTCCTTTTACTCTCTATGTAGTTAATTTGTAGATCAATGCAAATCTAATGATATATTAAGGTAGTGCTTTTTACAATTGACTTTTGACAGGGTGACTGAGAGCACTGCTTTATTAGTAAGACCACCTATCTTTTTCCAGTATGAGTTTTACATAAAAGTCATTCATATATATACACACATATGCATAGAAACAAATTGCACTGTATCAGAAAAGATTCAGGAAAATAACTTCTTTTATGATAACCTAAAATAGATAGCAAAATGGCATTAATAGTAAAATAGTAATTTAGGAATAAGTCTATATAAAATTAGCATGATATTTGTACAAAATGACAATTTTCTTAACCTCATGACATTTTTATGTCACAAATATTTCCAACTGTCTGTGAATTCAGTAACACCAACTTAAATAAATACAATAGAATAGGCAAAGTCATGCACAAATTAATTGGATATCTAGTGTATTTTCACAAGAGAAGAGCACAGGCCTATTTTTATAGTAATGAGTTACTACACTGCAATCCTCTGTGAATACTTTTAATATTAACAGCAATATTCAATAAAGAGCTTTGGTTTTACACATTCAAATTTGTTTCTAACACCTAAAAAAAAAAAAAAAGGGAAATTTCAATAAACATTATACATTACTAGGGTTTTACAGCAGGGTATATTGATAAATTCACTTTATTCTTATGGTACTTTTCTAATTGAAATTTCTTTATTCTTCCATATATTCAAGTGTACTCATTTATCTATTTGTCCTGTTCATCAATTCCTGATGATTCCTGAATATGACACTTTGCATTTGATTGACTACTTGTTGTACTACAAAACTAAATATACTTTCAAAAGCACTTTCAAAAACACTGCTGCTGTTCATCATGGTTGTTGGGAGAGCAAATATGACTTCTAAAACTTGTAAACTAGAGTCTCACTCTTGGCAAAAGTCCAGAGAAACTCTGGCTTTTTTCCTTCAGAACTTGGGAATAAGCCAGTCCTCCTGAGGACCTCTCTGCTTTCCTTTCCTTCTCCATTCTGCCGTGAACAAGGCCTGATTCTGCTTGCTTTGTTCTGAACTTCGGCTTAGACTAGACAGTAAATTTCCAGGTAATCATCATGGAAAAAAAAATCCACAATCTCCCACACCTGTAGGTGAGCTTTGCAGAGACACTACAGAGAGAACAATCTAACAAGCCAAATATCCCTCAGCTAAATAATCACAACAGAAAATAAATGATTTCTTCCTTCTATGATATAGTAAGATCTCTTTCTGCAGTCCTTTTCCCTCCTGTGCCTTCTATTTATTCTTTAGTACCTGAGTGCAACGTTAACAGTTGCCTTTTATCTTATTTAAACATACAGCCTCATTATCCCTGGTTGCTATGGATTCACATATAGTTTTCTAAGAATAGATCAAAAGAAATCTATTAACTTTAGGATATCAACTAAACTATCAATAATTGTATGAATAATCACAGTAGTTAATTTGATGCTAAAAATTAAATTACTATGGTAATCATCAAAATGCACATCAATGGGAGAAATTGCTGCTCATTTGAAGACAATAGAAAAACAGCTATTTAAGCAGTTATTTAAGCATAAGAATTGATTTCAGTAATCAAATATAAAGAAATCGCCAAAATTAATGTGAATTTTGCAGGTTTAAATAAACACACGCCTGGTCACTATTTTACAAGTAAAGTAGTAATAACATGGACTTTAAAATTTTTTGTTAACTTTTAATTTTTGTGTTTCTTTACAGGTATACTACTACATCACATTAATTTCAGAAGAAATCTAGTAATGCTGCAAAAGGTCAGAAGAACAACTGAAGATAATAACATTTTCCTTTTATTAAGATGTTATCTAGCAACTATTCCAGCTTCATTGAAGACTTTTCTGGATATTACGCTGTTTGCATGCCTCATAAGTGCCTTTTGGCTTTGTACTTTTCAAGCCAATAAAATAATAAATGAAGAGAAATAACTCATGGTTGTCTTTGACATGATAGATTTAAACTGTGACATAGCATCTAGTAATGCAGAATTGGCTGAAAGTGGTAACCCTTCCAAAGATGTACCATACAGTAGAAGATACTGCTGCATACTTTGAAAAGTATGCAGCACTGGCTTGATTAATCCTTCTGAATACTTGCACTGTGTATTCTTCAAGGATCACGGTTACAAAAAAATTACTTGTGCATAAATTTCAGTAACTTTTCACCAGACAAACCCAACTACCTTCTTAATGTTGATCCAGCAGTTTTTTTCCTGTTGCTGCTGCTGTGCGGTCTAAGCTCTCCCTAGGCAGGGGCAGCCTCCTTGTATCAGTAAGGACTAAGGGTGACTCCCTCTCCCCTCTGCCATGTCCTTCATGTCCAAGGTGGAGTCTCAGGCGTGCTCTCAATATTGCAGATTGTGAAAAGATTCAGTGTGTTTGAAACATTTTTCCTTTCCTTTGCTGCTGCTCTTATAGCAGCCACAAAAGAAGCGGAGGTGGAGAAACCCTCTTTTCACGGTTATTTTGATATCACGATCAAAAAGGTTAAAACCCAGTTGTAACATAAATGGTACAGACACAATAAAGCAGTTCTTCACTATGTCTTATAAGGTCTACATCACAAATTTATTTGGAGTTTCTCCGCAAGCACTGAAAAAAATGTAGGTAAAAATATGGTAACATTTTTAGTAACTGCACTACTGAGATTTCTCTGGTGTGGATCACAGAAACCAAAAAGCAGCTACAGTGAGCACAAGCAATGCCTGGAGAGAGCAGAGATGAAAGATGAAATACAATAGAATATTAGTATCTACTTACTTGCCATGGGCTATCTCATGCATTGTAGATAAAAGTGCACTGTATAAACCCCCTGCAGTAAGGCTCAAATTAAATATTCATCCTAAACCTGGTGTTTGATATGTGTAGTGTTTTGACTCCTGCACTTAAAATTGAGCTATAAGGAATACCACAAACTGCCACTAGCTGGCATGTGTGAGGTTCCAGGTGTACCTTCATGTCAATAGATGAGTCACCTTGCAGCAAAGTCCACTCGTACTGCACAATTCCATGGTCATCGGAGCTTTCCCGGCCATCCAGAAGCACCCAGTCAACGGGGGCCTGCAGCACAGTATCCTGCCCTGCCTTGCACTGTGGAGGCTCATCGTATTCTTTAAGAAAAAAAAAAAAAAAAAAAAAGGGAGAAAGAGATGAGTTATTTATGAGAGTAAACTCAGCTATCATTTATAGAAGATTGTCTTTTTTTTTGGTGGGGGGGGGGAGGTATTCATTCACTGCTGAACATCCACCTGAAAGACAGCACATGGTGCTCAGGGCAGCACTTTTCTCTTTCCCAAATTTCAGTGCGAGCCGTTTCACATATGCATGCTGTTCACAGTGTTCCCATCAGTCAACTGAATGTGCTGCCAGGTATTTCTCCTTGCCACAGGCCAGACCCAAAACACAGGGAGACACCTTCTTTTGCCTGGAAGAAGCCCCAGTCTGTTGGGCTGTGCAGCACAGTCAGTAAGAATTGCACATATAAATGATTTTCACGTTGAGCAATAAGAAACATCTACTAAGCACATGCTTATGACCTCCCTTAGTTTGGGAAGAGCTGCACAAATGAAAAGCCAGTGAAGGGAATCCTCCTGACACACCCCCCTGCCAAATCTCAAGTCCTTCCTTGAAGGTTTGGAGCCCAACAAAGCAATGAGCAATAATATATGCCTTTTTAATCACTAACTAAAAGCAAATTTTTTATACGCTTTTCTTCTCAGAAGTACTTAAGGCACTCTTTGGAACATTTCAAAGAAATCTATCTGACACCAAACATGAGAGACACGAAATTTCAAAGCAAATGCCTTAAATTAAGAAAAATACAAATCACTGAAAACAGGGTCTAATAATAGCACAGCACTGAACAGCTCTTACTGTTCAGTAATCCAGCTGCCACAGGAAACTTTGCATAATGTGTATGCTGAGAGTTCTCAAAAGCAAGTAAAAAGCACTATTTATGGGAGGGGGGGGGAAGAAAGTTAAACTAATATAAAGTAGGAGTAAAATGAATCAAAGATCAGAGCTCTAATACACTGGCATGTCCCATCTCAAAGATTCATCCCATCACTGACTTTTCTGGGAGGATACAAAGATGTGCTTGATCTGAAGAATACACATCTCATGTTATTACATGCTCTTGGAATATAATATATAATGGGTTTTGGTATGCTGAAGATCAAAAAAGCCAGAACACTAGAGATCACTGTATACTCAGACTCAGAAGGATTTGGAAATTACCAAAATACCACATTTATGAGTAAATGTTGATTTAGGATTATCAAACAGAAAGCAGCAGAAGATCCAATAGCACAGTACTTTGAAAAGAAGAAGAAAGGAACAGGTAGGACATGATCCATGTATGAGAGAAACTCTTGGAATGCAAAGCTCATTCCTGCAAATTAAATCACCATATGACACAGGAGAAAAGAAATACATCTTCATCTTCCCACTATGCATTGTCCTCCAGATTAACTTTTCAATTTAATTCAAAATGCAGTGATAACGTAACATCATGTGGCAATATAATTTAATCTTATTTTTTTCTGTTTTATATCATGGCTGATAGATGTTTGAATAAAGTTTCTTCTCCTTCGTGACTCTGCTTCAGCTCCAAAGTAATTGCATTAAGAAGCCATAACCCCATGTTTCTGGTATCACAGTTACCCTGAGGGAAGACTTTTAAATAAACCCAACAGAATACAGAGCAATTTGCAGATCGCTATGGAAAATACGTTCCTAGTTCAGTTCTGATAGTCACTACAGCTGCCAAAAAGACAGGGCTTTGGAATTCAGAGTTTCCAATAGCTAGAGTATGGTTTGATCAATAATATTATTATATTATGCCATAATTGCATTCTGCATTAGGTCTAGATTTGAACAGAAGGTAATTCAAAATGAAGAACACTTTAAGAGATGACATTTTGATATAAAATGTAGTCTTGAGTATCCTCTCTTGCAATTTCACACATGGTTATAATGCACACCCAAAATCACTACATAAATAATACTATGTATCAACTCTCCCTGTTGTGAATGTCAAAAACATATCTTGTGTTTTCTCTGCCATCTTAAGCTTCATTCCCCACAAGTTTCTCCCTGCAGCTTCCTACTTAACTACTCATGCACATTTCAAAATATTTAGGCACCTGACTTCTCTAAAAACTGTGTCCTGGTCTCTTTTCTCCAGCACACCACCACGGATGTTCTCATAAAACTGGTGGAAGTGAATGAGGAATCAAGCTCAAAGTCGCCCCTTGACAAGATGCAATCCAGATAGTGTTTTCTTGCATGTTGTGTGTAACGACTAACATATGAAAAACTGAAGCTGATGAGGAAGAGGGCATTTAAAAAGCGCTGTTAACAGGAGGTAATGAAACTATACTGTAATGAGCCAAGATAGGCTGCCCCTAATAACAGATTGTATTTGTAGGAGGTGGGGGGTAACTGTAAGTTCTTTAGACCAGATGGTGGGAAATCCAAAGAGGCCAAATTCCTAGAGACAGGCAGGTTTCCACCTGAAGCTCTGCTTTGAGGGTGACCACATGGCTTCTTCTGGCGTGGTCCAGTCTCTAGAGGTTACATGGGCCACCTACAGCACCTCTGGGCTAGCTGTGAATCACCCTTCTCTGGTCTAGATCTTGACACCAACAATTCTCATTTCGATGCAGAAAAACTCACATTAAACTTGGGTACTTCACACACAGAGCCCACGCGGACCGCCCGCCCCGGGCTGCCTCCCCGCACCCCTTCCCGGCCACCGCGGCCCCGGTCGGTCGGGCCCCCTCAGCAAATGGCGGCGCCGCGGGCCCCGCCGCACCGCCGCCCGCGCCCGCTCACACCGCTCGCACACGCGGGGCTGGCAGGGCTCGCGGCGCTGTCCCGCGCCCTCCCCGCCCGCCGGCAGCGAGCACAGAGGCTCCTCACCTGCTCGTCGCCTCCCCTGGGTGCCGGCGCAGCAGAGGATGCGCAGCAGCCGCTGAGTCGCGAAAGGTTTGTTTTTAAAGGGAAATCTTGTGATTCTGAGAAGCCTCTGTGTGTAACTCCACTGCTTTTTCCTTCGGCAGGCAGGTTCTGGAGCCTGCGTCTTCTTCAGAGGCTGCACGTTCTCTAATGCTTTCTTTAATCACAGTGACTATAGATTAATCCTACGCTAACTGGCCAAATGGCTCTATTGCAAACTGCTTCTGCCTTCTAGTGCAGCAAGGTGCTTATTATGAGAAAAAAAAATCTTAAGGAGCGTGTCAGCTCCATAGCAGAAATTTTGACTGGCGGTAATCTTAGGTTCTTCTATAAGTAATCGTGAGGAAATAATCTTAGAGTACAAAGAGAAGAAGCAAAAAAGGGGGTAGATACAGGAGTTTCTCAGAGTGTGCAGTGATGTGTGTTGAAATGTTAGATGGATGAGATGATAGAGATAGATGAGGATTCATGTGTCCTTACATGTCAGTATTTAAGTTCAAAAATTTGTATAGGCTAAAGGAAATCTCTCCACCTGATCATATGGGTTTAGATAAAAGCAAAAAAGAATTAAATGTTATAAAGGATGTTTTATTAAGTCGAAGGCAGGAGAGCAGGATAGGGAAATCTTTGCATCTTATAGTATATATACATGTACATGCATATATATATATATATCATCATACATAAATGAAGAGATTTCTTATTCAGTCAAGGAGTCTAGTTCTGTATTATGTGATAGGGGAAAATGTTTTTTAGATATAAGCTATTTTCCAGAAAATCACAGAAAATCTTTCAAACTGAAGACTTAAGTTGAGGTCCTGATCTTATATCTCATTTTATACATTATCCTTTAAGTGCTAAAACAGAAGAAAAACAAAAAAAAAAAAAAGTGCAGAAAGTGCTTCTTTGCTTAGACAACATTGTGAAAAGGAAGAAAAAAATGACAAATTCCCTGATCTGTGGCAAGCAGATCAGAAAAACAAAGCTCTCTCTTTTAATAATCTGTGGTGTTAATTGATTTGGAGTAGATTTTCACTCAGTTTTCTAAAAGAACCAATATCCCAAGGCCTGTAGAAAACCTTCCTTCTTCAAGGGCTTTTGGGGGATCTCTCTTCTAAGACAACTGTCAAAATCCAGAATAGTGGCAGTAGGGTTGTTTTTCAGCTCACTTTGAACTTTGCTTCTGTGTGTTTATCTCATCTGTCTCCAGTGTTTTGGAGTGCTGCATAAGAGCTCAATCTCTAGACTTGTTTATTGGGGTATAGCTAAAATATCCACACACTCAGGCATAAAGTGCAAATTCTGAGGCTGCAAAGCTAGAAGTCAGGGTCGCAGAGACCTCCACTTCAGCACTAAGTCCTCTTGTAAGGGTCCCGTAAGTACTACTTACATGATAGACAACCACGATGGAAGTATTTTACCGTAGTATAAGAGGATAACCGAAATGCCTATACAATCCAAGTGTTTCCAGTAATCTCCAGTATCTGAGATGGTCACTTTACCTTGCTCAGTACCAGCAGGAAGAACAAGAGAAACAGTGATTTCCAGCTTCCACGTGTAGCCCTGTTCTCCTCACCTCGCCAGAGCTGAAAACCTCCCAGTCTCTTAGGCTAGACAGTATTAGGTATTTCCCTATGAGCTCCTGCTTGCCCTTACCAACCTCACATTTGCCATTCACCCCTTTTTTCCCTTTGCACCCTAGAGTACAATTTTGATCCTCAGCCTGTTGGATAAGATTTCCCCCATTTCGTCTGTTCTAGTGGTGAAGGGGCAAGGTGAGAAGAGAAAAGGGGGATGCAAAGAAGAAATAGAAAGGCAGAAAAAATCTGCTTTTTTTAATTCTGAACATCTGTGTGTGGGGGGCGTTATTAAAAAAACTTACAGATTGCACTTATCTGAAGCATGAGGTGGTCTCCTGCATTCAAAGCCAGATCCTAACCCCTCAGTTATTTCTCTGTACCTCAGGAATATAGCAATATGATATAATATCACAGTGTAGAAATAAAATATCACACTCTTGTTTTTGAAAATGTAACTCAAATCACTGAAAATTAATATTCTTTCCTTTGGAATGAAAACACTGGCATATGAGAAGTATATTCCTTATGACTCTCTGGTGCTAGGCTGTAATCCAAACCTCTTGCGAAGAGTCTGTCTCTGTTGCTGACTTGCAAGCCAAACATCTTATGAAACCGGCACATGAATGAGAAGGAAGCAAGCGGACAAAGCACTGAAGCAAAGGGGCTTGTTTTGTCTCTCTCCACTTTCACTGAAATAAAAGAGGGAGCCACAACCCTTTTTCACAGCTCTGTGTTAGCAGCCACAGATGGTTGCTCAATCCTAACCCTGCAGTTACATTTGACATGACAATGTGGCTTTTAACTCATTGAACACTTATACTGGAAAGAAATTTCATGGACAAATATTGAGGGCAATGGACAGAAGTTAAAGTACTAGAGATCTGTTTAACTAGGGAGTTGTCAAAACAGATTACTACAATTACAGAAAGATCTTCAATTGCATGATGGAGTTTGGAGAGTTTACCCAAGGTAGAGAAATGCAACCATGTATTGCTGAAGTATAAATGGAAAAACAAATATGGAATATTGGAAGATACCTTGATTTCCAATTAAGAAAGGCTTCAGGTTCTGTTACCAAATGCTATTCCAATACTAACATTTTGGAAGTTTTTTTAAAACAAACCTTTTTAAAAAGGATTAACATGATTTACTGGAGCATTTGAACAAG
The DNA here is from genome assembly GCA_034781795.1 of Crypturellus tataupa. Lineage (NCBI taxonomy): Eukaryota > Metazoa > Chordata > Aves > Tinamiformes > Tinamidae > Crypturellus > Crypturellus tataupa. The sequence continues at coordinate 8,686,636 of JAWLRI010000332.1, read as the reverse complement.
TGAAGCTGATGGTATGAGATGTTCTGTGTATTTCCCAAACATTTTGAAGGGGCTGATATCCATCCTAATGCTCTGGCTGTTACGGGAACTGAACAGCTCCATCTTATGCAAAAACACCTAAAAATAGGTGGTTTTGCTCACCCTTGAAAAGGAGGTGCTGCAGTTAAAAATGTTTTGTCTTCTGTGCTGACAGCTTTTCAAGTAAGTGCACACAAGAGAGAACATGTGCCATAGAGAGGAGGAAGAAAGTCACAACCAGAATCCTCCCACTTTCAGTTTTTGGGGAAAAGTTAAGCAATAAGTGACTAAAAGTTTTGAGGACTTGTTCTCTATCTCTGCGGTTGTTTGAAACTGTCTCTTTATCCCTTTCACTCCTCGTAACTGCGCTCTGCCTATTCACCTCTCTAATCTCATAATGTTTTCTTTGCAACATGGTTAGAAGAGCAATTTGTATTGGGAGTTGAGATAACTTCAGATTAGACATGAGAGTGAATTAGGGTAGTTTAGTTGTTCAATGTCCAATTGCAGTCTGATTCCTCTCCAGATTGCCTTCCACATAAAACAAGTTCCAACAGAGAAGTATGGTTTTGAGGAATAATACTGTGTATAATCTGCTCTCTCAAAAACCTGAGGTCGGTCTGAGAAACTTGTGTAACACAGACAAGTCTTCATTGGGCCAGAGAGGGCTGTGGCTGCTCTGGAACTGCATGTACAAGCGTGAGTCAGAACAAGGATGTGTACGGAAATGTACGGAAGTCGAACCTCATATTGGGGTTATCTTCTGCTTGGCATTTCCTATCCCGCAAAAGATATTAGGGTCTACTCAATATGGGTCAGAAAAGAGGTCACTTAATGAGGTCTCACTGCCACAGGGTCTGGTGTGGTGAACAGCATCATTAAGTGCTGCAGGGTGAAAGGTGAGCATAACTTAACATCCCTAGAAAGAGATAAAGAACAGCACATAAGCACATGTTATACTCATTTCACACAGAAATAGGTCTAAATTATTTATATATAGGAAGAAAGAGAAAGGATTTGAACAGTTAAAGCTAGGGTTTTAAGTGCAATTCAGTCTGAGATAATTGCAGGGAGCAGGATGCTGTAGTAATGGTTTGCACCTAGAAGGAAATAAACACAAATCAGAATGATGAAATGACAAACCAGGTCACAAGGATGTGGAGACTTTAGGGTGTGGTTAAGCTAAGAACCTGACCTGAGCCTCAGATAGCATCATGTCCTAGTGCTGTAGAGATCTGAGGTAAGATAAGACAAGGAGGGACATTTAAGGAACTTCAGGAACGGATTCTGTGCCTTTAGACATAGGGGTGGAGGGGTAGAATGGGAAAACTAAACAACAGAAGGACAAAAAGAAAAAAAAATCTGCGCAGATTATATAGAGGAAAGCAACAAAACCTTCCAAATTTCTGTTTTAACAGAAATGTGAAGACTTTCAGATTTGCAGAATTATGCTACCTTACTAATCTGAGAAGTTCTGAGGACATACTGGGCTGAAGAAATCTTCCTATAGTGCATCAAACAAGAGTGCTGAACTATTTAAAAAGTCACATGTATGCAGAGTATTCAGTTAAAGTAATACATATGCATGTGTGCCTGCCCTATGCCTAAGCAACGAAATGACAAGTGCCATGGTGAGAGGGAACACAGTATGACATTATTTCACATCCTTTCAGACAGTAAGTATTTATAAAGGAGTAACAGAGACTTCATTAAAAGTTTGACCATCCTCTTCTGCCGTGTTTGATAGCTGTTTTTCATGGATTGCCTAGAAGCTGCATGCCTACCTCACAACAGTGATTACCCAAGCCAGTTTTTAACCACTTCTGCTTCCCTGGGTTATGCTTTTGCAGCTTAATGAAACAAATGGGCTCGTTGCCAGCTGCTACAAACTGTCTGAGAATTGGTCTGTCGTCTGTTAGAGAAGAAGGAGGATTTCTTTAGGCCTATGCTGACAACAGGCCACCTCGGTAGCTCTCTTGCACCAGTCCCTGGCACCAGTACCTGCAGCACCTTGGGAGAGGTGGAGAATCTTTAACAAAACAGGCATTTCTTTCATGAAGCACTTGCTCTTTAAAATAAACATAACAAACCTGTATTGGTAGGGGAAAACCTAAGGCTAGACTGCCTGCTGCAGCATGAGCTGAGGGGAGATTCCTTGGAAAATTATGGTGCAACCACAGTGGTGTTTTCCTTTGGCCTGGGGCAAACCAACACTGTTTTGTGGCTTGCAGAGTGGGGAAATCTTGGAGCATGTGAACCTGCCTGCTTTTGGATTAAGCTAATCTGAAAGATGTTTTCTAAGAAGCCATCTAATACACTCTGATTGCTGATGGCCCTTCAGTCCACAAGAGCAACCTTCTACTAACCCCAAATATCCTTCTCTTCCCCCTGTTCTCTTCCTTCACCAGACTAGTTTTTGGTCAGGCCTTCGGCACTAGTTGTTTTGTTCCTTGGTCACACTCCTATTGCGCTACATGAAATGCTGATGCCTAACTTACATGGCTATAGCTAAATTAGCCACTGGAATAGCTCACACTTTCATCAACTTTAAAATCTAATGATGCTGGAAGAAGCAGACACACTTTTTACCCACAATTATACATGTAAGCCAATTCTCCCTAGTTCTTGTGTTGTGAGACATCAGCCATCTCTTCCTAAACTAAGCAATTTTTAGAATATTTAGTCTCACACAGCAGTATTTATCACTATTTCTCTATTCTCCACACTTATTGTAGCTCCTGAATACATCTTTGAGAAGGGATATGATTCTATGATTCTATGATACCCATAGTAGAACACATTGCTGGCTGCCATCTGGATCCTTAGCAACATAAGGACTCTCTCCTTAAGAATTCTAGTAATGTTTTGCTGGATTTGTCTGCCACAGGGCACTGAACTGGTATGTCCCTGAGATTATCCACAATGATTTCAACATCTTAATTTAGAATAACTAACTTGGAGCCCAGCGTTACACATATATTAACATTTTCTTTTCTGCATGCATTATTCTGCATATATGAACGCTCCTTTCATCTGTCACTTAAACCAGAGTGTCTTTCTATGACTCTGCAATCAGCTTTAGATTGAACTCTCCTGAGTCCGCTGCCTTGCCACATCTGGACTCCTTTTGAAAAAAATTCCAGGATATAAAGAGCAATTCAAGTCTCAGAAAATGCTGGTATTGTCCACTGCTTTAACTTCCATCTTTGATGGAACTGATTTTATGCAGAAGTAATTAAATTCAGCAGTATAACCAATGATCAGTTTAACATGGCATTTTAGTATTTGTATAATTCTTATGTGTGCTTAAGATAGCATATTCTTGCATCTTACACTGGAACAGTAAATTGCTCATCATAGACATGCTCATCTGAAGTACTAGAATGATATTTTTCATTACTGCCATAAAGTGGGAGTTGAGGGCATCTGTACCCAAAACTTCGCTATGCATTTAGCAATTATCTCAATATGACAGAGAAATATAATTCTTTCTAAATCATGATGAAAGTCTCCTCTGATGTTCAATGACCATTTCAAAGTGTGCGGTGCTGCAAATGTATCAGTATGTATTAGGGGGATAAGCCTATGTTTTCATACACTCTTCCCTATGGATTAGCATATGTTATCTGTGGACTTCTGTTTCTATTTTGGGTTTCTTTTATTAGCAGTGTACGCCTTATCATGAAAGCAGTGCCCCTTGAACCAATAACAAAATGAAATGCAGCAGCCTAGTATTTTTCTGAGGCTTCTCAAAATACACGGTGTGATTCTTGTACTTGGATTTAATCTAGTCATGATCATGCCATTGATATTGTTAGCAATAAAACTTGATGATCTTAATGACTTGCCTTATATCACATCAGTGATTTTCTCTTCACATATTGCTTGTACCATGAACTTACTGCATGTAGACTGCTGAACATGCAAGTCTTCAGGAGCAAGAAAAGGTAGAGATCAACTGTAGAATTTCTGACTAAACATAGAGTCAATTAAAACACTCAGCAGAATTTTGCAGGAAATGGTTTCTGCAAAGGGAAACACTTGACCATGTAGAATGACTTAAGCAGAAAAGGTGCAAAGAAGGCTTGTGCGGTAGCTTTCAGTAGCAACATCACTGTTCTGCCACTGCTGCGGCCAGCAGTGCTGGATATAGGGCAGGAGGGTCCTTGGGACTGAGGTGGCAGCGGGCAGCAGCCTCCAGGGAGGGTGTTGGATGACCCAAGTGTTGGGCAGCCATGAACACGGCTGGGACTGGGAGCTGGGAGCCACGTGGCAGCCAGGCAGCAGGGCAGGGGCCTTGCCGACCACTTTAGGCACCACAGTGAGGCAAGCAGAAGACATTTGACTATGATGGCCAGGTTCAGCCCACAGCCCCATGAGGAAGGCCTGATTTTCAGTTACAATGTCCAAACCATGGGCTGGCATTAGGTTCTGGACCAAAAGGGCACAAAACATGGTATGGGCATAGCTAGAGCGTAGCTTAGGTGAGGACCAAGAGTGAGAACCTCAGCCTGGGAGCCACTCCAGTGGGCGTGAGCCCCCATGGAGCTGCTCCAGAGGAGCCTTTTCAAGGCTGGGAGCCTGCACCGTAATTGGAGCTGGCTCTGAGCCCAGGCACCCATCCCCCAGCACGGGTTGCGCACTCAAGGCCCTGACACCAAGAACTGCTGGAAAATGGCAATAACTAACAGACTTTGACCTCGATATCTTTGAAATGCAAAGTAGGTACTTCAGCCATTAGTAATTCATAACCTCGGGGAAAATGTAAGGGAGCTTTACATCTTTACATTCATGTCTTTGAAACCTACTCTCTGTGACGAAAGGTTCACAGAAACGTCATGTTTTTAAAGGACTAACAAAAAACATTTAAACAATTCTGGAAAACACAGTTAAAATCTGGGAAAGGAGGGGATGACCTAACTCACTATTTCTCCTTCCATTCTCATTCTTTGAATGAGGAGAAAGGCACCATTGCTCATAATATTCATATTTACATATGAAGCTTTACTTGCACAGATGAAGGTAATGATCCTTTAAAACTAGTTTGCATAACATATCATCTTGCCCTGCTTGTAGAGGGGAAACTTCAGCAATATCTCTCACTATTCAAGAGAACAAATAGTGAGCTGCTACCTACTAGATTTCATGAATCTTGCAGAGAATAATTTGTTATCCCAATACTTTGCTTTTTGGGTTTTTTTGCTTGTAAATTAATAAGGAAAAACTCAGTGTCCGACTGACCTGGCAGCATAAGACCAAGCTGGGATACAGGGCTATTTAAAACAACTAGGCAAGTTGGATAGGGCAAAGTTATTTTTGTAGCTTCATTTTCAGGACTGTTTTTAACACAAAAGCAGCGTGGGGAGGTATTTCTACTCCATGCTTGCTCTGCCTCCTTTTTAGGCTCATTCGTGCTGGGTGGAATGCTTGGATGCTTGGCTCGCGGGGCTGCCCAGTGCTCCCAGGGGGCTGGAGCGCTCGGATTCGGGCCGTGGGCAAGCTAGGCACTCACGGAGAATACAGCACATGCAGAGGCAGTTTGTTCTCCTTCCTCCTCCCCAGATGTTGAGAGTCACCTAAAGGCTAGAAGTAAACCAGACTCTGGTTCCCATCCCATCATATCAACCAGGATGATCCCTTGCATAAGTCAGCACTGGGAGCGTCACCTGCGCAGGACTTGAGTTTGAGTCTGCTGCGTAAGGGATCTTCCAGACTGATCCCAGGTTCTTCTCTGAAGACTTGAAGAGGAGTAAGAAATAATTTCTAAGTGTCGTAGGATCACTGGACAGAAAACCCTTTCTGTTAGAAATTTTATGGGAATGTTCTGGGTGCCTATAATGCTCCTATAGGCAAAGATGTGTGGAAAATTAATCCGTCAAGGCACAGCTGCTTGTGGGAAGCAGATGCTGCTCCTGCACAAAGAAGGAAGGCTCAAGCCCTGGTGAGTAGAGATTTCCTTGCTTAGAGCACTATGATTAATACAGATGACATAAACTCTAACACTTTAATCATAGGAATTTTGAAAATATTCTCCAACACTCAGTCAAGGAAAAAGCCTAGATAATGGGGACTCTGCATGCTTCAGCAATGAGCTCAAAGATTCCCATCTTGCAAGGGCTTTATTTTGGGGCATAATGCTTCTTTAAAACAACAGTTACTTTAAGAAATATTTCTTCCACCTGGAAAGAACCTACAACCAGGAGCACCTCAGGTCCTAATTTAGGGCATGACTTCACAAGGTAAAAGCTTCTACTTAATATTTAATTCCACAGTTACTAAATGGCAAATGGATGTTGGGCTGACTTCACTGGATATAATCTCGCAAAGGTTTAACTAGTCTTAATCTACATGAAAGGTAACCCTGGAAGTAATCTTAATGTAGTTATAACATTAAACTCATAGTTGATAAGATTTTTCCTAGATGACGACATACAAGACTTGCATGTGAATATTGGAGAAAAATGGTTAAAAAGACACTAATGCAACACTGCAAAGGCTAATTATTAACCACTTTTTTCCTCCAAAGAATGGAGAAATTCTCCCCTAGCTGTAGCTTATCCAAAACAGTACTATATAATAACAGTAAAAATTATTTTCAAATATTTAATATTTTTGGTTTTTTTCCTCTGCTAGATTACTTATAATGAACATAGGAACATAGTGTATACATTAAAATAGAGTGAAAGAGCAGACTGTGTTTATACTGAAACCTATGTATAGGCAACTCTGACTCTTATTTCTAATTTGCAAAGAAATAAATTAATAGTAAAAATGAATGGCGTTCTGGCTTTTCCTTCATATCTGTGGTTTGAAAATATCATTTTCCCATGAAGAACATGCAGTCATGAAAAATATACAACTCCAGTTTTGCAGCTTGACTCAAGAAGACACTGAATGTTCTCACTTTTACTAGGAAAGTGTTTACAGGCAGCTTTTGTTTTTCTAGGGAACTAGACTCAAACTAAACTGTTAAACTGAAAGTAACCGTATGTACAGTTTGAGACTGAATTTCACATTTGAGCCTGAAAGGTTTTCTACAAACATAGAAAGCAATCACATCTCTAAATGCACATTAATGTTCACATATACCTACACCTTCAATTACTACATTTACCCCTGCAATTTTGGTTCTAATTCACACCAATGAAAAAATCAATTCTCAAAATAATATTAAAATGTTGTTTCCTTCTGTTTTAATATTGATTTGGTGAGCTTTCTGCTTGGACTTGCTTGTAAAGACTGTCCTTGTTTTTTTTATTATTATTTTTTTCTCTCTCTATTCTGTTCATAATTTTAATTAAAAAAAATCTGTTTCTTTCTTACATGGTCTCTGCTGAAGTTATTCTTGCTTTGTTTGTCCTGTTTCTCAGCAATGATTGTGTAACTTGTCCTTGAGATGGTTTCTTTGTATTTTTACTTAGCTTGATACAGGACAAGTTTGTAAATGCGACTCTAAAACCTGGGAGAACTTGGATCACGGAGGTAGTTTTGTTTAGTCTGAAAGGATTAGTTCTAGCATGGGACCTCCTGCTCTCCACTAATAGACAAAGTCATGCTTTTTGAACTGGCACTTCTTCTAATGTTTATATAATCACCTGTAACTTTTTTCTAGTGAAGCAAAACCAGCTGATAGCCTTGTATTGTTTATTTTACTATTGCTACGTTAATCATGGGACACACGGAGCAACAAGTGCTTACCACGAAGGAGGGGGGCTACTAAGAGCCACTGCCTCTTCTTTTTAGATCGCTAAACTGTCGCTACCTAATCACTTTGGATTATCTTAAAGGTTGTGAAAACTTTCATTAAAAAGCAGATCCTTTCCACGTTACCTTTACATTAGAATGCAAATTAAATGTCTGTAGCCCTGGTATCAGTCGTCACTTGAATTAGAGCTACGGGATTCTTTTGGACCAGACCTGTTCCCTCACTCTCACTCCAGAGAGTGAAGGCAGATCTTCCTATTCCTTTCTTCCTGGGCAGCTGAAAATCACAGGGAGGCTTGTGTTGCAAAGGACTAAGGTACAAAAATCAAAGACTTGACTCTATCCTGCCAATTCTATGATCTTGGTCACAGATAATCTTTAGCAATATTTTAGGTGAAATATGCTAGGTAATCTTATGAAAAGTTTCTTTCCTGTTCCCCGAAATGATCTTTTTATTAATGAGTATATTGTAACCAGAGAAAATATTCATGTTTATCTGCAGCAGATTTGATGGTAATATCTTTTGAGAAGTCCACACCTTTGTCTGCTTAGCTGAGGCTCCAGAGTGATTTGTGGGAACTGCTGGAATAATCATAGCCTGAACACCACATGCTAAACAAGTGCCACCCAAAACCCAAATCTGAAATATTTGCCAGCTGCCTCTACCTAACACATACCTAGTTAACATCTCCAAGCATACAGACAATCCAACTAAACTAACTACCAAGGTCCTTGAGGAAATGCTGATGAGCCTAACAATATATGCAGGATTTTCAGAGTTAGCAATATGTATACCAATGGGGGAAAAAACAAAATGGAGTCAATATTTTCATACTTAAAATGCTCTTATCCCCATTTAGCTTTGGGATACAAGGAACTGATGGTAAATGTAAAGTTCAGGACTGCTACACCCTTATCCTGACCCATGTTTCCTTTAGCACTTAAGCAAATATTGATATGGAGTTCCTCTCTGTGGCATAATGCCAAACAGGAGACAAATTATACCTTTTTATGAGCTACTGTGATTTTTGTTACTGTACAGTATGTCTTCTTGCAACCTTACAAAACATTGTAATCCTGAGAAATACTATGCCGTGTCTCATATTTGGAAGTGCCAGCCCAACACATCATTATGGAATGCTGTGGGTGTTGCTGAGCTTGGTCACTTGCATTCAGGTGAGAGTATACGAATGTAATTCTTACCCTTAGGCACTTGCATTTCAAATGTCTATTGATTTGAATGTGGGAAGGAAAGTTTTTTCAAGTTGTGCAACAACTGAAACAAACACTTATTTTAAGGTATTTTAATCATAAAAGCTAGTTTGTTTCTATTGGGTAGAAAAAATATATGGCATGAATATATTGGCTGGTTGAAGCATCTTGCAATAATTACCTGTTACAGTTAATTATTAATTACTCCTGAAAACATATAAAAGAGTTAAAACTGGCTCTAAGTATAATTCAGTGATTTAGCCATCTCTATTTCAGAGAAGAGGGCTGTTGTACCTGTCCTAAATTTGCTTCCCAACTGTAATAATCTTCAGAGAACCCTGAAAACGAAGCCTACTTTGGATAACTGGTGAGTAATGCCCAGAACCTGCAGCTGGTATTTTGGACCAACTCCTCAAACTTGGCAACATCCTTAAGGGTTCAAATCAGGGAGGGAGGGAAAGATTTATCCTGATGTAAACCAGTTTTGTGAAACCAGTGAACAAATAATTTCTCATGCTTATCAAATAAATACTCAGCTTCTTACTAAACAACTTTTAACTCTCATAGTCTTCCTCTCCTTATTTATAGATTTCTGATGGAAAATTGCTTCAGGTTTTCTCCAGTTTATATAAAAATAACTTTCTATTTTAAAATAGAATATTTCTGCTTCTCAGTAGAAAAGGTCAGGTTGTGAAATGTATGAAATAGTGAAATTGGAATATAAAATATTGATTTAATTGTAATTAGGAGTAATGCTGCAGATAGAGGAAAAAAGAGGTGCATAAATATTGCAACAGTGTATCAGCTGGTTACTTAAGAGAACAGGTATTTCTGGAAGCTGAGGTGTTGCAGGATACCAGTCCTGGACAATAAACGGCACCAGAATTTGTATCTATGTCAAATTAAGATCCTACTATACCCGAATCCAACAATAATACTTCAGTGTGGGGATGGTTTGGCATTTTACACCACCGCTGTAGGAAGCATTGACTTGCAGGATCTTCCTTGCACTAGAATACATCTAGTTTAACAAAGCTACTTGGGAGAAAATTAATCCTTTCACTTCGTGATGGAACTCAAGAAAACCTATTTTAACCAGATAGCTGTGTTATTTGGGGGGATCTGATATGTAAAGTGTTCCTGATCTGGGTGACATAAAAACTTTATATTTGGTTTTCAAGATGGGTGCTCTGAGTAATCAATCTTCTCTTTAACCTAGAGTAGAATTCTTTTGTGTGAATGTACATGCATGATTTACTGTACCAGACACAGAAAAATCTTCATTTAAGTACATTCTGTAGACTATTGACATCAGCATCTGTCTGGAAGCACCTGAGCTCAAGGTCATTTCCTCGTGGGGGTTTTTCCCCTTCTGAAGGGCACAAGTGCCCAGCCTGGAGGATTTTGGCTATCAGCTGAGTGCAAGAGGGCAGCAGCAGTAGCTTTAAGCACGCAAGTTGAGGATAGGAGTAAGAGTCAAAACTTTTCTTCTCCACCCTGTTTTACTAGAGTTTTAGGATTGAATTAAAATGGAAAAAAAAAGAAAAAGAAAAAGAAAAAAAAAAGAAAAAAAAAAAAGAAAATGTTTTTTGAAACGCCTGCCTCTTTCCTGTAAGATGCATAAGGAGTTAAAGTACTCAAGCTGGATGATTTTGCCCTTTCAGGTCAGAGATAGGGTGTAGAGAGGAGAGAAAAACATTCATACCAAAAAGAGATGATTGCCAAGTGAGATTTAATTATTATATATCCATCTACTATGGCAAAAGAAGACTTACTAGGTTTGTTTATTTTTCCACCAATATATTTTCCAAAATTTTGCAATTCATATGCCGTTCTAGTGTTGTCTCCCTATTTGTTTTTTTTTTTTCTCTCCATTTAAAACTGTCATACCCCCAATCACACTACATGCTATGCTTTAGGGAGGTTTGCTCTGAGGACTGCGAAGCTGGAAGCTGCTCTTCTGGCTACCCCTATTTCCCCTGTGTGTACTGCTGCAATACTGACACAGGCATAATCTTTTAACAGAGGTAATACATTTGTGCAGTGGAGTAGGCAGGTATATGCCCATCATGAGGAATTTTTGTCCCCAGAGTCTTCCAGATTGCAGGTACATGTCCTGAGCTGACTTATGTTGCTCCTTTGCTCCTGGAGGAGCAACTGGTGGGCCAGTGCAAGGCCAGATCCATGCAGACAAGACTGCAAATAGGTGCTGACTGGCTACAGGGCCAAGCAGTGCCTTATGCTCAGGTCTGTCAACAAAACTAATTGTGCTATTTCAACAATTTTGTCTATTTTTTACCCCTCTTAGTTTTAAGGAGATTCTTAATAACTGTGGCCTTTAACTATACCTTTCTGGGTATAGCTTTCATCATGCCCTGGGCAAGTTTCACGTCTAATATAATAAATATGACTTTTAAAATCTGTGTTCTTCTGAAACTGTTCCTTTGAATATTTACTCTTTGTAAACAAGATAACTTTCTGATAGCATTCATTTCTCCTACATTTTGTAGTCATTCAACAATTGCTACATGTTCAATAAAAATGCAAAACCAGCACATTTCCGCATCTCTTAGCCCAGTCTCTGCTACAAGGCATAATGCTCCCATTCTGCTCTTTCATGGCTAAAAAATCACAAGAGCTGGTTGGATGACATTTCCCACACTGAACTCAACCCATGTGCAGTTAGATAAACTTGAGTAGGTAAGCAAACTTTTAGATCACCAAGTTTAACTAGAAGGTGCCTCCGTCTTGACTTATGTGAACCTGATTTGCTTTGTGATTGCCTTTTGATTAACTGTGTAAGCCAGGGAGTGGATGGATCTAATGTGCCATGATAAGGAATAAATAATGAATCTTACACTTTTGAACCCCCAGCATAAGCAGTGTCCCTGATACCAGCAACAAGAACCTCACTTTCTCCCCAGTCTCTCACACTTTTTCCCCCATCCTCATTTCAGCAAAGGGCCAGCAGCAACAGTGCCAGTGTCAGACTTCTACTGCCCTAAGTGAAATGTTCTTTCTGGAGGCTTTGGCAAGCAATTTGGAGACCTTGAAGCTTTCTCTAAGTTTCTAAGTGTCTCCTCCCTCCACTTGTAAATTAGATTGCATAAGTAACATCAATCAATCTATGCAAGATTTCAGTCATTTATACTCTCTCCTTGGACCAGAATTCCTGTTTTCTGCACACACTGGATGTCTGTCCCACATGTGGTAACTTTCCCTTTTCGATAGTTAGTTATGTGGATTTAAAAGCTGCAAACCTACAGTGACCTGAAACGTAGGAGTCATAGTTTGCCGGTGAGCACTATTAGCTATTAAACTTCCCAGAAGAAAACAAAACAGATTATGAAAGGGTTTTAGAGACTGCTTAGAGAACAAGAGGAAGAGTCATTCCTGTAAAAAAAAAATATGTGGTGAGGGCAGGGAGATACAAATTGTCCTTACTGGCTGATTTGTTTCTCTTTAAAAGCCTGTTTCTGACTGTGGCTGTGCTGTTTCCGTTTCAGTGCTACACCCTATACACTCTTTATCCTGTAAACTCTTAAATTGCAGTTTGATCTGCCAAATATGTAACACTTCACTAATCAAATTTGCTTGAATATTGCCTAGCACGTGGGTGCGACAATGAACTAGTACGACTGATTCATTTTGACACACTTGTTAAACATGGCATGTGACAGCAGAATTGTGGATGCTAAGACTAAGAAAATATCTGCTAAAGTGGAATTTTTATGTTGAAGGTCTTTTCTGAAGGGCAGTTTAGCAGGAATCCACTGAAGTCCTTTGTAGCAGAGGGAAAGGAATTGTTGCAAATTTTCAGTATTGGTTTTACTGAGGGGAAGGCAGAAGGGAAGGATGGATATTTTTCTGGTTTTAGTGCCTATAGGGTGCTACCACCTCTCTGGTTCCTGCAGTTCTAAAGTTCAACTTGAGATCTTGACACTGTCTGAAGTGGTGACCCAGTAACTGGCAGTTCTTCTGTGAAAAAGGATTTCTGCTTAGAAACACCCACTGCAGGTATCTTGACCTCTACAGGACTTCCAACTCAAGTTACTAGTTGGCAAAATGATCCGTATTTGCCATAGCTAACTATCTTGTAGACTCTTATCTACAAATTGTCTTGTGTTTGTCCCATTAATATTGTTATGCTATCATAATGTCCAAACAAAGAAAGATCACGCTGTCATAAAGATCCTTAAATAGAAGAAACCAGTAATCCTTACTCCAGGTGAATTGAACTGGTGAATTTCTTGGGATCATACAAGAAAACACAGTATAAATCCTGGATAATCCAGTGTGTCTAATGGTCACTTTCTGCATAGATTTGCTGAACAATTTCAGCACCTCATCCCATTACAACAAAGCAAGTTCACCAAAGGGCCTGACACTTCAGTGAGGGTGACAGCGCCCTGGCACAAGCTGTTCAGAGAGGTGGTGGAATCTCCTTCTCCGGAGATCTTCAAACCCTGCTCAGATGTCACCCTGTGCCACGTGCTCCAGGTGACCCTGTGTGTGCAGAGGGCTTGGAATAGATGGGCTCTAAAGGTCTTTTAAAGGATTCTATGATTCTACGGCACCACAGTTTTTTCCTTGATTTGCTGCTTTGTACTGTGCTAGGAAACACTATGCCAGCTCCACAGGACATGTAGCCCTCTGAGGAGACTAAACATGCCTAGCATGTGTTTTCTTGGTTCCTTTTGACTGCATGCGTTTTGCTGCTGCCATGAATCAGGACGCCTTCCTGGATGAGAGTCAGATTTCTGAATCACACAGAATCACAGAATGGTTGAGGTCGGAAGGGACCTCTCGAGATCATCCAGTCCAACCCCCTGCTCCAGCAGGGACACCTAGAGCACGTGGCACAGGGTGGCATCCAGGCGGGTTTGGAAGATCTCCAGAGAAGGAGACTCCACAGCCTCTCTGGGCAGCCTGTGCCAGGGCTCTGTCACCCTCACAGGAAAGAGGTTCTTCCTCATGTGGAGATGGAGCTTCTTGTGCTTTAATGAAGTAGCTAATTCCTCACAGGCTTTTTCAAGGACTTCTTTCTAGGTCAGGTTTACAGTTTTATTAAAGTAAAAAAAGTCTCAGCCAACTGCCACAACTTTCTCTCTTTTCCTCCTTAGCTGTTGACTAACAAGGTGACAGAATGGAGAATAACCAGAAAAGCAACAGTGACATGAAAGAAAACAAGGCGGTGAAGAAAAAAATGGTGAGTGATTTCCGCAAATCTTGTCTTGACATATTTATTTGCCATTTGGGGAGGAATTTGCCATTTCTCTCTATTCAGAGACAGAAAATAACTATTTGTAACCTATAGGAATAAAGTACTTGAACTGCTGCATATCCACTCAACAGTCCTCTAAGCTCCTTCTGTGTTTCTCTCTATATGCATGTCAGATTTTGAACCAGCCAAAAACCTGCTGCCTGCAGGCACAGTATTCTGGGATGAAGTGACTGTGGCATGATTTAAAGCCTCCCTTTTATGGGAGAGAGTCTATTGCTGAGGTCAGGGATAACCCTCCAGACAAGGGTTTCTGTGCCTGCTAAAGGAAGGCCTGCTTTGTTTCTCTCTCCGCTTTGTGTCTGACACCATCTTTCCATGAGAACTTGCAAAGCTGAGTACTTACATATCTGCTGCTCCACTCTGACATGCAAGAGGAAACTGCTCCTTCTTTCTCCTGGAACAGAGAGACTTGAGTAAGGGAGAGCTGCCAGGACTTAAATTTGAGGGCTGCATAGAGTAGCAGGTTTTTACCTTCTGCAACTCTTCCTGTAGTCAGTGATCACAAAAGGTCTAAAACAAGGGTGAGAAATTATATATGCCTTAATCATACACGGCCATATGGTTTGTGTTCGAGTGTGATCTACTTGCACTCTGCTTATTTAAAATCAAACCACATAAAGCAGAGGTCTCTCATTCTTCTCTCTTAGATACACCCCAGAGCTTGATTTCTTTTACCTAACTTGACTCTTCCGTTGCTGATGACCATTTAAAGGGATTATAAATGATGACCTGATCCTGTATCTATGCTGATGTGTCTCACTATGTACACTAATTTCACATGGTAATGAGCTTCTGGCTTTCCAGTCACACGCTGCTTGGCTTGCTCCAGGCCCAGGACACTTGAAACTTTTCACATCCTGGAGCTGGCTGCACTCGGTGGCATCACTTTGTGTCTCTGAGAGGTCCCAGGCAGTGGGAGATGTGGAGCACATCAGAGGAGGAGAGAGCAGATTTACACCAATGTGGACTGCAGACATTGGCAATAGTTCCCAGCCACGCTCAATACTCCCCTGAGTCACTGTTGACTAGAAAGGGCAGTTTAACTCTTATCAATGCAGAATTTCCAGGTTTACAAAGAGGTACCTCCAGAGGTAACAGCTGAAAGCTTTATCTTCCGCAGATGCCAAGCCCAGCCTGTTAAGAGGGCAGTGAGTGTGTCGAACCTCAACCTCCTGAGGTGGTGGAAGCATCTCCATGCCCTATGGTTAACACGTGCATGGGATGTGGGTTTGGGGATGCCTAGAGGTCTCCTAGTGTCTTCTTCCCGCTTAGGCGGTGTCGGGGGGAGTCACGCTCCTTAGTTAGCAGCCTCAGGGAGGTCGGCGGGGCTTCGCGGGGCACCCGCAGCGAGGGAGCGCCGGCTGTCCCGCCAGGCTGTCCCGCCCGCCTGTCCCGCCCGGTGCGCCCGCAGGACCGCGGTGACCAGCGCGCGGGGACACCCGCACCGCCC
>JAWLRI010000332.1:8646716-8663456 GCA_034781795.1 Crypturellus tataupa | reverse complement strand
AGTTCTGGACCCCCCAGTACAAGAGGGATGTGGAGCTGCTGGAGAGAGTCCAGCGCAGGGCCACGAGGATGATCAGGAGACATCTTGGAACTTGTAAATGACTGTTCAAATCCATAAGGACATAATATCTTCTAAGAATAGCTCAGAGAGAAGAAAAAAAAAAAAAAAAACTTGTGAAGAAATAAATTTCTACATATAAATTTAAAACAACTAAACAAACAAAAATAAAAGGTTTATTCGTCACTGATTTCAGTATGCATTTGCCTGTCTTTCTGACCTAGGACTGATTTTTGTGCATCTGTGTTTACATAACATGGAAATGTGACTGTACTCCGTGTAAACAGGCACGAGACATATCAATACAGTCCTCCAGGTTAGCAGAGAAAGGGGTTTGGGGCCAAGGGAAAGCAACCTCTTTTGACATATACTGGGGATTCTTTTTCTATGCAGCGTTCAGAAATGTCAAATATCTCTGCACGATAGCACGCAGGGTGCAGAATCCCTCCTTGCTGAAGCAATTTTCTTGTCACATTTCCAAGTACTTGCACATGATGGCCAGCTGTGAGCTGCTGACCGCTCACCTGTGCGGCTGCTGGGGCATCCGTGGGGGAGCCAGTTCCAGGCACTGGGCTAGTGGGCCAAGACCTTGGTGATGCCCATGAGGATCCTGCTTTGCTGCCAGGACCCTCTGCAGTAGTGCAGTTCACAGGAGAATTTGCCACACAGAAATTGTGTGTATGTCTGCTTTGTTCACACTGTTTTACAAAATTTGCCTCAATATCCATAGTGCCCGTGGGAAGGCAAAGCCTGCTCCCTATCTGAGGGATGTGATAGGTGTTGCGGAGGTAAACATAGAGTATCTGTAACAGAGACATCAAATATGTGTATTATTTTCTGTTTTTTTTCTTTTTTATTTTTTTAAATTATTTTTTATATATACAGTTACGGAAGATTAGAAATCAATATTTTATTAGTTCCTTCCAACAGACACAAAGATACTGGTTTGTCTGGTAACTGCTGTAGAGATCTCGTGCACAGGAGTCTGTACTTGCAAATAGGCCTCATTCCCTTGAAGTTACACTGTGGGACTTCAATTCGCGAAGTTCTAGGAATAACATGTGGCTGATTGCCTCTGCATAATGAATATTCAAATATTGCAGTTTTGCGTTTGGGGAAGGGGAACAACCTGCAAGGGAGGATTTATCTGAATGTGGGAATGGAAGTGTGGTTATAGAAGCAAGGAATGATGGATCAAAACTTTTTCTTCACACTTGTGAATGTTAGATGCCCTGACTCTCAGATGACTAAACTAAAAGTTTATTGCCCATGAGGACCACTTTCTTGCAGACAGCTGAAACAATAATCACTTAACCCCTAAGAGGATAAGGCTTACAAAATAACACAGGAGTAAAGAACAATTGCTCAGGTTGTCAGAACATTTTTTTTTCTTAATCAACTGAAACATAGTTAGCACATGTTAAATACATGTGCTTACATTTCTCTGCATACATTTAAGGTTTAAATTTTTGCTTTTTTTGTTGGACTTGAAAGAAAAGGCTTTTTTCAGTTATAGTAGTTGGTCTGACAGAAGGCAGTGCCTGTGTCTGCAAACCTCATCCTCTCATGGGGTAGCTGGACTCTGCTTCAGGGGTCTATGAGAAGGAAACCTTTTGGTTGATGATTTGTCTGTCTCCTTAATGCTGGAGCAGCTGATAATGTTTACAAATGTTTTATTAAGCAATGAATCTAAAATGATACCATCTGTATTAAGCAGTAAATCTGAACTGATTTTCACCTTTAACTTCCTATCTTTAAAATACTGCTTTACACACTAAGAAATCAACATTTCTGAAGATACCTGGTGGTTAATATTTCAATTTTAATTTCCTTTGTCCTTTGTGAAATTGCATATTATTAGAAATTCAGGTCCTAATATACAAATTTATCCATTACAAATTGCATATTAATGCTGCAGTAAATTGATTGAGCATACAGTACTGAGTAGCAGGATGTATTTTCTAGACTTTTGTTTCTTTTCTTGCAAAGTCATCAGTCATTAGCAAAATGAAAAATCACAAGAGAGACTCTTGAATGGCATTTCATTTTTAAGAGTTTTCTTTTTTAACTCAAATGTCAAAATAAAATAAGACTATTTTGAATCTAAAAGGTTTCCTTAAAAAAAAAAGTCCCAAAGTGAAAAAGATTAACTCTTCCAGCCATTTTTAAACACCGAATGTACATTCATTTTTATCTCATTACTTTAATATATTTTGATTAACCCAAGTCTGTGTGGCTTTGTTGAAATAACATTTGTCAGAAATTTTACACAGCTCTAAACTCTAACATACCTTTACTATTTTTTTCCTAAAGAAATTCAGCTATATATGCTGGATGATTTTATTAAAGAATCCCCTTGAGATTTTCCGACTTACCAGTGTTTTTCCCAAAAATGAGTAAGCAATGAAAATAGAAATGATACCATTTATATGTTAAGTAAAAAGCTAGTTGTTGACTCCCAAAAGGTTGGACCAAAAACAATCTGGGAAAGTATCTAGGGTCAGATGATTTAATTCTTGCTCTCTTTATATGTGCACCACGACACAATGATCTACCGGGCAATTTAATGAACAGGACGTGATAGAATTTGGACACCAGCCCCTTCCAAGACTGCTTTAAATTCTGATTCAAAGGTTGTTTAATGAATAATATGAATACAATACAATAATACAAAAATGGATTTAGGATTAGAGTTGTACAACCTGAAAGTTGTTACCTTTCTGTAGCACTTAAATACCTTGAAGTATTTTGGGGCTCAAGTAATCTTGTCATTAGAACTATATCCATAGTATATAAATAAAATCTTTATATATACATATATAATATGATATGATACACACATGAGTGCAGAATGAAGATAAAAGCTGTATGCTGTCCTGCTTTAAATGAGAAGTCAAGCAATTTATAACTCTGTTATTAAAATGTATTTTGACAGAAGTGTGTAACAGGGATGCTCATGCAACGAGAAAATTGTACCCAGCTGGGATGCAAGTGCTAGGAGGTGAGGGGAGTCATCTCCGCAGCTGTGGGGGGGCCTAGAGCCACGTTGTAGGTGACGCCAGGGCTATAGAAGGAAGGTGGTTGCACTGAAACTTCTGCGAATAGCATGTCCTAGGCCTGAGATCTGGAGCGGGTACTCATTTCTCAGCTATCCGCGCTTATTGCCACGGTGCCTCACCCTTGACTTTAGGGGGAAAAGAGAGAAAACTCTGATGTTAAGAAATTAGTTCTGTCCTGTTTTTTTCAGCCCTTGGCCGTAGGCTGATAAAGTTGTCCTGTACTGTCAGCAGAGTTTTATGTAGCACAGTATGAGGTTAACTCGTTCACTTCTGTTTTCATGCAAATCTATGTGTTTCGAGCAGGGCTATGTTTTTGCTGTTGTTTGGCTGGGTGTTTTTTGAGTGGAAGTGTTTAAAATGGGTGCCAACCCCCCAGTCCACATGCGTGTCTTTAGGGAATGTTGGCACTTGGTCACTCTGCCCCTAAGGAATGATTTCTCTTTTGGTCGTGGATGGGCACGTTCAAAAACTTCGGTGCTGGCGCCCTCTAGACGTTATGAAATGTATTGTCATTTTTCACAGTACTTTACTCATATTAGAAGAATGTTTCTATGATCAAAAGTGCAATGTGAAGAAATGCCCAAAATTGGTCCCACATTTGCATTTATGTGTCCGACTGTATTTGTGGTGTGATGTTTTTGTGCCATTTACAAATGAATGATGAAATTCAATCCTTTGAACATAAGTGTGTAGTATCATTTTGATGCCCTAGGGGAGTTCACGTGTTCTCATGGGGATGGTAAACAAGGCAAAGAAAACCCCAGAGACCTGTTTGTTTCTGGGGCTGCAGAGGGAAGCAATGCTGCTCCAGGGCATCCAGAAATTAAACTTGACAATTTTTTGTGTAAGTTTATATTTTCCAAACTGAAGGTATAAAGTTTGTCTGCTTCTTATAGGAATGCATAAAGGGAATGACTGCCAGATCACTGGTTCCCTAATGTTTCAGGTCATAATTTTCTTGTCCTGGATGAAAGAGACTTTCATCTCTTCATGTTCCCCACATATAAAATGGGGAAAATGTATCACTCTACATGAGAATAGTATTTTGCAGAAAACTGCTTGATGCCCATACTGCTCAGTGCTGTAATAAGCACTATCATAAAATCCCCAAAGAATTAATTCCAGAATTAATATTTAAAGGAGTGTGGAACAGTGACTGGTAAATAGACATTGAATATCTGCTCATTCGGAGATTATGGTTTGTCCTGTGTGCTGAAGGAGAAAAAGGATGGAGTGGTAACTAGGCTTTTACTGAAATTATGTATTATTTTAATGTATTTTTCTGAAAGTTTTGAGCAGTAAAGCTATGTGAGTTCTTGATATCCCCATCAGGCACCATTGCTGCTACTCTGGGCTATGTAGCAGTGCTGGAGCTGGTGGTGCAGCACTTGGGTCATGGGTGCTCCCTCTGCCTGCCCATTGCCTGGAGAGAGGCAGGAGAGGCCTCCTGGAGCTCGGAAGTGCCCTTCTGGAAGGGGAGACATTTCCAGGTTATGCTTTTAAAAGGAAAATGTTTGTTAAAATATTATTGAAAATAGGACACTCCCTGCGGAAACTGTGGCAATTTGTTTTTTTTCCTTATTCACTTTTTTAATTCTGTTCTGCATCTTGTACTGGGAAATTTAATTGGCTTCGCTAGTTCTTTGCAAAAATGAGTGCCCTTGTTCAAGGCAGTGCAACCCTTCATCCCACTACTGTCATATGACCCTGTCCAAGATTCAGTTCTCTTGATAATTTTAGTCTTTCTGCATGGAAATTGTCTCCAAATGTTATCAATACAATCATCCTAATTGATGAAAATATTAAATGTGACCTGTGCTTAAATAGATTGTTGAACTCCTTTTAGTCCAATAGTTCAACTGTCAGCACCACGTGTTGGCTTTTTCCCCCAGGGCAGTTTCTTTTCCAACTTTTTAATTATTACAGTAAATTCCATTTTCTCCATTTTAGCAAACACTTTTCTGGCATAGTAACACCTGCTTTAACAGTGCTCAAAAAACTAATTTTTTTAACCCATCACTTATAGGACAACTGAAAGTTTTTATTAGGACATAGCCCTTGTGTTCTGCTTGGGAGTTGTTAACTTACCTTATGTCCCACTTCTAATTCTGGGCTTGGCTTATGTAATTGTGCAGTATGTTCTAATTATTCCATCACTAAAGTGGGAGAATGTAAAATAAAAGCCATTGACAAGAAGCAATCCTGAAGGATTCTGGTCTTGATTTACTATGGAATATTATGTTGGGATAAAACTTATCCAGCCTTGTTTAGGGAAATATGGGCTCTAAAGAGAGATGTATTCCACTGCAGGGATTGGAGCCAAATCCCCTGTGCCTTTCAGATTTCAATCAGACAGGATGCTGAGCAATCTGCTTTTGATCTAGCCAAGGTTCACAGAATGTGCTAGACGCTCTGCTTGAGCGGCAGAGCCACTGAAGTCCCAGCAAGCTCTTCAATTAAGCGTCAGGTCTTAAAATAAATAGATGAATGATGAACCGAAGGACAGAATTACTGAGAAAGTTCTTCCTGGCATTAAAGAATCGGTGCAGAAGGGATCTTAAGGGCCCAGAGAGATCAAGGTCTCTTTTGCTTGAGCAAATAATACTGCTGACTCCTTTCCCTTTCAGGTGCCGGTGAGTATTTTGCCTTCAGAGTAAATCTGGAGAGCCAGCTGAACTCTCTTTGCTGTCTTTCCCAGAAAGTCTTTTCCTGAAATAGTTTTCCTCAGGTTGCCATCTGTTGCTAGTTTTAAATAATTCATATATTTGAGAGTTTTAACAATTTAGGTTCAGTCAATTTCAGAGGGAATAACAACAGGCAGGTTCTGTCTGAAAAGTGGTCGTGGTCACTTGGAATCCTATCATCTGTCTTGAGGGGTGCAGCCCCGTATGCTCCTCAGTAACTGAAGAGGGTTTTTGTCAATGTAAGACAGGCTTTTGTTCATAGACTTGTCAAAATGGAGTGTTTTGTGTTGCTTGGGATATTGTAACTTACTGTCATGTTTCAGGCCCTTTTCTGGGGAGAACCTTTTAGGACAATTAGGAAAATGCTTTCAACGTCGTGGACTTGGGAGCCAGTGTGTGGTTTGAACTCACGGTGAGGCTGGCTAACCCAGTGGGGAGACCTCACCTTTCATGGTTTCATGGTCGGAGGCCCGACCCCTTCCTGGGTTTGGATAGGGTTGCACCGTGAGCAAGGTCTGTCCTGTTTCTTGGTAACCTGGTGTGCTTGCTAGGCAATACTGCCCTCTCTGCTCTTTAGACCCTATTCTCTCAGGTAATTTGTTGTATTTATTTCAAATGATTGTACTGCAAGACATTGTTCTGGTAGCTATAACCTGGTTTTAATAAGTTACATTCTTAAGCCTTTTTTCTCTGCATTTGCTGCTTTACATTATCCTTTCATTCAACTGTGTCCACATTTACCACACAACCCTAAACGTCTTCTTCCCTTATGGAGGGATAGACAGAAAGAGCAGGGGCAGCCCCAAAACACGGCCAGCCGTATGCTGAGTCCTGCCAGAGGAGGTGGATATATGTGGGATGATCCCTGTTTTCAGTCCAGTTTCTAAAGAAGATAGAAATTGGTTTCAGAACTAAAGAGTGACGCCTGATATCCCTTAAAAATGTTATCTGGGCTTGCTGTAGGTAATGGCTGCTGTGTGGACTGGCACCGCTTGTGAGCGTTGCTTGGTCCTTAAGTTTTGTGGCGCTTGTGCCTGTGGGCAGCTAGAACATTCTCATCCCTCTCAGCTTAGACTAAGAACTATAGTTAACTGTATAAAAATTTTGGAGATGGCTTGTGGGATGTATATACATGAAATGCATTGACTGTTCCGTGGGTGATTTCCATGTAGGTGCTGAAGGAAAGGGAAAGCGTGCAATTCAGTGCTGATTTCAGTTCCCCTGCCTCTTTTTTTTTTTGTGATGCTCAGGCCTCATGAAAGGGTCTGAGGAAGAAACTTTTGAACCTCTCACTAAGCTGAGAAGCAAAGTATTGTTCTTCTCACAGATGCAATGTATTGAATGATGAAAAGCTAGTGTTTCCCATCAAACACATTTTTCTTTTCAGTTTCCTTGTGGAGAGTATTACTAAATACCATGTTTGAATCTGTTTTGTAGGAATCTCGATGGCCATACTTATTCGGAATGATTATTGTTCCTTCGCTGGTTCAAGTTGTGATTTTGCCTTTCCTTCCTGAAAGTCCCCGTTACCTCCTGCTTGAAAAGCATGACACACACAGGGCAGAGAAAGGTACAGTGTGTTACTTTATTTCTTGCAGCAAAGGATTTGTCTTGTACAGACTGGAAAGTTATTCTGACATCACAGTGAACGCAGACTATTCCAATGGGAAATATTCTCTTGGTAACTTTTTTCCATCACCTTTTTTACTTGTCTTGGTTTACATGTAAATTTTTTTTTTTTGAGTTTGTTCTGTTTTGTTTTATGAAATTCTGCAACTTTCACAGAATCACAGAATTCTTGTTGAAGTTGGAAAGGACCTCTAGAGATCTAGTCCAACCCCCCTGCACAAGCAGGGACACCTAGAGCACGTGGCACAGGGTGGCATCCAGGTGGGTTTTGAAGATCTGTCTAATTTGGCATTATGTATAGTGACAGAAACCTACTCAAATCCTTCTGCAGCTGCATTTCAATCACTCCATGCAGGCTTCCCTGGATGGGAAGTGAGTTGGCTGTCTTTCATGGCTGTCCCTTGCCCAAACCTTGGCAGTCTGGCTGACATGGACCCAGGTTGTGCCTCCTGCGTTTTGTCGGCAGTAGCATTTTCAGGGTTCTGTATTGTTTTCTTCAGGTTTTACAGGCACAAGCTTACAAGATGAGGGTGATTCTATCTATAGGAGATACACGTGCTATGCACACATCATGTGATCACAGCACACATCTGTAGCCTGCCCCAGTGAAATTGCTTGACAAACTCAAATATATGACCACATTACAACCAAAAGAATGCTGAAAATCTTATTTTGCTTGTTATAGACATCCATTAAAAGCAGTGTACAGAGAAGGGAAAAGCCTGATTATCATAATGAAATGTTTGCACAAGATGAGTAAACTTTAAAAAATATTCCTCACATTTTCAGTCTCTAATGAGTTCCTTGCAAATTTACTTCCAAAGTATGGATCAGCCCCCAAAACATAATATTAGGAGTTTTCATCTATCATTAAGTTAATCCTATTTATTCTGTCTTGTTTCTATTACAGTAATATGCAAAACTGGCATTTTGTATTGGTCAACACTCTGAAATAGAAATGGCATATTAATGAAAAGTCTCCCATGCTGTCAGGGTTTGGTGCTGAGTGAAAAGTTTTGTAAATACATTGGCCACAAATGTTTTAACTGATGTAGTTTCAGTGTCTAAAAACAAATGAATGAGAAGCCAGGAAAAACATGAAGGCTTAAGGGAAAATTCTTCACCTTAACAGAGACAGCAGAGATTTGGTGAGGTAGAAAATAGCCTTTTCAGAGGCCTCAAAGGAAAGGGCTTTCCTGTCCCGGTGAGAAGCTGGAGGCAGCCTGCCGAGCTGGAGCACCACAACTGCAAGAAATGCCTTTGGTGCCAAGTTTAGACTGGCTGACTCTACCTGATAAAACTGTGGATGTTGCGTTTCCTGAGCTGTGAGCCTGCACC
The DNA here is from genome assembly GCA_034781795.1 of Crypturellus tataupa. Lineage (NCBI taxonomy): Eukaryota > Metazoa > Chordata > Aves > Tinamiformes > Tinamidae > Crypturellus > Crypturellus tataupa. The sequence continues at coordinate 8,654,689 of JAWLRI010000332.1, read as the reverse complement.
TGAAATGGTGACCCATCAGATGCATTTAAATAACTCAAACTGACTTTAATGCTGTTTGCTTTATCTGGTGCTGGTCCAGTATGTTTTTAGCATACTCATTCTGAAAATGATTTGAAAGCTTATCTGGAAGCATTGGAGGTGGATTTTGGTATAGCAGATATCAGGACAGCAAAAGTGCCCATGCCTTCTTGCCAGTGATTTAATAATTGGAAAAAAAAAAAAAAAAAAAAGAGCAGCCCTGGTAACTAGTCTTTCTTGAAACAAGAGAAACATGACCTGCCTTAAAAAATTATATATTCTGATATATTCTGTATTATTAACATTATCTGCATGCCTTATTCTGAAGGATGTAGGAATTTTCTTAGTGCTACACATAGTATGAGCAAGTGGACTACAAAAGTAGATTGCAAATGAGAAGGTCTTTCTGTCTCTGTTCAGGATAGAAAAGAACTGAAGAAAGAATTGAGGTGATTGATGGAATGGCTGTCCTGCTGGACAGAAAATAGAGAGAGGAGATCTGTACCATTAACCCAGTCATGGGAGTCCGGAACCCTGCACTGTCATGTCAGGGCAAATGGTGAAATCCAGGCTTATATAAGAGCCAAGTCTCGGGTGGCTGGGATTTAATGGCATAGTGAAAGCAAGCAAGAGGAGAGTGGCCAACTGTGGATCAACAATAATAATAAAAAAAAGTCTGTCCACATTATGTGAGGAGATGGATCAGGAAAAGCAAGAGTATTAGGGAGACCGGGGGAATTTGTGCATTATTAGAAAACCTACTGCTCATAAAGCAGCAGTGACAATTCCCCATTTTAATGATGGCAACAGTAACGGTCTTGAATTATTGGCCTCTTTAGGTCGGATCTGCATATTAATGTCAGAAATATGTAAGTCTTGTGATTAAATGCTTTTTCTTTCCCCAAAGAGATCAAGGCTATTCATGCAAATGTCATACATTTCACCGTGGATTATATCTTACTGGAGAAGTTTAAAACCGTTATCTGTGAAAGGTCTGCTGCATTTAAGGCAGATGACTGTATTAGTCTATAAATTACTCTGAAATGTGCTTGTATCTCAAAGCTTTTAAAATGGGGAGGACAAAGGTAATCTTCCTAATTATTTTAGAGTAAGGAAAATCCAATGGGATAATGCCGGTCTCTGAGTTTGCACAAGGCTTGGTTTTTGCTTCATCCCTTTGTCCTCATCAGTTAACCAGACTCTAACAACTGATGAACAAGTGCTCTCATTCTCATCTTTGGCAGTGGTGTCATAGAGCACAATGACTTTAAGTAATAAAGGGTTTTAACAGTTAAGAAACTTGAATTGTCCCAACTGAATCTGCGGTTTATGTGCAAAATCTCATCAACTGTTCAGCCATTCATTAAAATTCCTGTGGCTATGAAAGAGGCAGTTCATCAGTTACAGCATGAAGTGTAGTTTTTTAATTTTTAGAAAGATGGATTTCAATTGCTACCATTTGATAGAGAAGTTTTCTAGAGAAAAAAACTGTGCGGGTTTTTTTTTTTTTTTCATTGTAGAGAAATCCCTGTATGGGGCCTGTGTGAACAGGAGAGAGATTAAACCAGATTTACTGGGGGAACCATTGCTGTAAATGCAGTTGCTATTGTGGATACCAGGAGTGCATGTCACTTTTTATTTGTGCTTTTTGTGTGTGTCTGTAAGTGTGATAAGCTAGAGTTAGTGCAATGGAAGTGCAGTGATGGCTGCTAAACTTGCCGGCTTATGGCAGAGGCTCCAGCTCGTATGTTTGCTGCCTGCCAGAAGCTGCAGTGACGGTATGATGATATCTGCTTTTTTTATTCTTCTGGCTAGTCACTATTCTAACATAATGGGTGGTATTTTTTGCCAAATATTTTTATGCAGAGATATATCTATTACAGAAAACTTATCATGTACCTGATTAAAATGCAGTGAAGCTGGATAGAGTTTTACAACTGATGAAGCAAGGAGAGATGCACCCTGTATGTCTAGAAACCAGCATTAATGAGGAAGGAGGCTGCGCTGCCTCACTCCAGTGGTTCATCGGGCCCGAAGGTCTGGGAATGGTCAAAGACTGTTTAGGGAGAGCTTAAGCAAAGCTTATTGCTAAAGACACTGGGCTGAATATATATTGGTATCAGTGAACCGAAAGCCAGCAGATCAATGGGAAGCAGATAGCAATGCTATCATACCTCCTCTTTTATTTTTATTTTTAAAGGCATAATCACATTATACAAACTATTGCTTGTGACTGTTCTCTGCACCTGACTCTTCTTACCTAGGCCTGACCCTATTCTGTAAACTACACAGTGATGGTTTCCTTAAATGTCTTCTCCAAATTTATATACTAATTCAGTCTTTAATAAAATAATAAATAAAATAAATAAAAAGCTTTCTTACATAGCCCTAGAAGCACTACAGTATAAAAAGAATTAGTAATTCCACGCGTGGTTGAGTTTTGTGTCCAACTGAAGTTAATTTAAAGGCCTGGCTGGTTTTAAAGACAGGTCGGATTGATTTCATCCAGAGCTCTGAACTACTTTGAAATGTTTCACCTCCGCTTAGCCAAGATGAGTAAAAGCTAACGACCTAAATGGAAAGATTCCCTCTCTGCTTTCCCCTTGACTGAAACTGTCCATTTCTTTTGCTATTTATAAAGGCAGTATCCCAACCTTTGAAAGTAGAGTATCTAGGACCTTCTGCTTCAAGCAAATCAAAGGGAAACCTGGGAAAAGATATAAAAGTTGCCAGAACCGAGACTCTGTATGGTTTTCTGTGTCATCAGGATAAGAGACATGAAAATAAGACCTTCCTATAGAGAGAGGCAGCTGATTACAGAGGGAAATGAATCACTGCAACACGGATAGCAAGGGACTTCTGTGATGATGGGTGCCAATAATGCAGATGTTAACATCTTAAAATGAATAGAATTGAACATCACAAATTAAAAAGACATTTTAGTTTTTCCATCTCCTTGCTAATGCAGAATTTATTTCCACATTAATTATGTATAAGGTTGTGATTCTTACTGCATTGGAAAAGCTGTTAGTAAAAGAAACCTAGAAGATGCGTTGAATAGGAGGAAAATGCTTCCAACAGACTTAATGTTGCCTACTCAAAACTATGCATGTATAGCACAACATCATCATAGCATTTCTTGACCTGTTGATAATTCAAGTATCTGTCAAAATTTTTATATTAACACTTACCCCAAAGATCCTAATACAAGGAAGGTAAGTAAAAGAATAAAAGAGAGATACTTATTTTTTTGCCTTGTACTTGCTAAATTTTTGTATTTCTATTTTTCTGTATGGTGTGGTTTTCTTTTTTGGTTTTGTTTTTTACTTTCTGGTCCCTCTAGAAATGTAGCCAGTTCCCTTGTGCAGAAAAGACAGATTGCTTTCTTTTTACTTGACTGCACCTATATTTTGACTTGCGTGCCCTACAGGACTGCCGAGGATTCTAAGGGCAGGGGAAATAAAGAAAATTGTGCACTGACCTAATTTACACTCATAAACAGATGCTTAAATATCTATGAGAGCCTTTTAAAAGTAGAATACTTTAATATATGTTCTTGTTTTTACAAGATATTTTCATTATTAAATGTTCTAATAATAACGATGAATTTATTATAAGTGTGAGACAGACTGTAACATACTGTTACTTATATTATTCTCATTTTACATTACTTGGCCTTTAAATACATTATACTCATTTTAGCAAGCCTTTAGCATGTCATTTAATAATAAGTGGACTGTAGCACAAGGACAAAATTCAGCAGGTTAAATTCTGGATTGCAATGCCGGATTTTTTTAACCCATCTCTGATTATAAAGCAAAGAGTAAAAGATAGATCTCATATGTTTTCCAGTGGGATTTAATAATTCTGACCTATCTTCTAGCATGAAATAAACTGAATTTCAGAAGAAATTAATATTATTAACTGTCTCCAGTATCTAGAGGTGATGAGTGTTCTTCCCCCCAAATCATTCTTCTTTTAGAGAGGATCATGTAAGGACTATTAAAATGCAGCAGAGTTGCTAATTGTGTCTGAAAGTCTCGGCTGGGAGCTGAGGTTTGCTCTCTGCTGAGCTGGGAGCCAGGCAGACGGTGCCGTATTGCACGTTCACGAGAGGAAAGGAGGAAGCTGCTCCTGCAAGTCCGCCCATTTGATTTGTGTGACCTCTCCCTCAGGACATTGAAATGCCACCGCTTGGCCTTTTTAGATACTGGGTAAAGTTAAAATTCAGTAACTTCAAAACTTAAATGAAGTCTTGGCATTTTAATCATGACTAGTCAGTGTCTCTGGCTTTGTTATCATCCAAGTCTTTTTTATGATCCAGAAGAGTGATTATTATATTCTGAAATATTCATATGAAGTATTTATAGGTAGTATTAGGTAAAGCTGCAGATAGATTGAAAGCGGACCTAGGTTTTAGGAGAACTAAGTCAGCTTAATTGCTTTTAAAAATAAAAATAAAAGGAATAATTTTGAGTAGCCTGCTGTGTAAGGGATCACTTTGGAGTTAGCATCCTGCTGGGTTAGAGAGCCTGGCTGCAGGGGCATGGGTAACGTAATTGTTTCTCTGCAATCACTCCAGGAAGATGAACACTTTAAATATCTCTATAAAAAAGCAACTCCTAGGGTATGTTCACAAGCTTGTGATGAAAATATCTTCAGCTTAACCCCATCTATAAAACAAGTTTGTAAGGCTGGAAATAGATGGGAATAGACCACCTCCATTAGGATACCTTTAGGATGGTGTGTGAGCTGGAAAGATTTGTTATTCACAATGGAAAACTGGGTCAGTAAATCATTGGTGTGCAATGACATAATCCCTAACATTATGTTTTTGTGGATTGTTTAGTTTGGTTGCTGATCTTTTTCAGGCAAGGAAACTCCCATGTCTTAGGTGTTGACAAATAGGAAGGCTTGAACTGCTCTATATAATTCTTCATAATGTTTAAATATCTTGAAGTGAATTCTAGATTATATGCTTGTGAAAACAGGAGATATTTTGAAGAGTAATAACTATTCCTTTCAAGCACCTATTTACCAATGTAAATCAATGTTTATCAGACTTTCATACTTTATATATATATACTATTACTTTTCTGTTCAATCTCTTTTCAGCAACATTCAGATACGTTGATTTAGTTCTAAAAGTAGCAAGTAGTCAAGTGATGTTCAGAAACTCCTTTTTTTTTTTTTTTTCTTCTCCCCCCTCTCTCTCCAGTTTATACAATGTTTTAACCTTACACTGTACCTTAGGCTATGTTACATGTGAATTAATATAAGGAGAGGGACTGGTGGTGTGCTAAAGAATTTATATTCTTTTTGCAGTTTCTGAGATTGGATGCAGGAATAAGCTAGATCATACTTAGACTATAATTCTTCTTCTTTCTCTGCATCAACAGTATAATTAAGTTATAACCTAGGCCTAATTTCTGATTTTTGTGCAGTCCAATTTCTTTATACAAATCTCTTAATAATGCACATAGTGATAGGTGACTGACCTAAAGTGCATGCCCTCTGTTTGCAGCATTTCAGACCTTCCTTGGGAAAAAGGACGTATCTCGTGAAGTAGAAGAAGTTTTGTCAGAGAGTCGAGTCCAAAGAAACACCAAGCTGGTGTCGGTGCTTCAGCTGCTGAGAACCCGGGCTGTGCGCTGGCAGGTCGTTACTGTGGTCGTCACCATGGGCTGCTACCAGCTCTGCGGACTAAATGCTGTAAGTGCCCTCTTCAGGCCGTGGCATATTCTGGGATAAAGAAGCCATTCTGTTATTTTTCCTTTTTTGTCTTCTGCTTAAATAAATTGGTGGGAAAAGGAGAGTTGCAGTGAGGCAGTGATGGCTTCGAATGGGGGTTACTTGCAGTTGGCTCGTGATGTGAGCAGTCAATGTCCTTGAGGGACCACAGGAAGAGTCAGGAGAGGACGGAGAACTTTGTTTATTTGTTTAGCTATCAGTTTGAAGACCATGACAAATTATGTCAGAAGCGATAGATGAAGTGTGACTCTCCTCTTCTGTTCAATATCCAGGCATAATTTCCAGTATTTCTATTTTTCTGAGGTATCAGACCAGTTTGATATCTGGGACACATGAAAGGACACTACTATGGCTGCTGAAAGGAGCTTGGCAAATGCAGCTTCTCACGGTGGCTTTGTGCATTACCTCATACTTGAAGCAGTTTTATTCCCACAGTGCTAATCAGCACTAATGAGTAAAAATGTTCCTGATACATAAGTTAGCTAGTCCCAAGGTATCTTGGGTATCTGTGGATATAGTGTTAGAACTCAATACAGAGTAATTGCTCCCCATGAAAAGATACATGATGAGAACTCAAGTATGAAAAAGTTTTTAACTGACACACTAGGAGAGAGCTAAAAGAATTTTCACACTATAGGTTGAACTATAAAAACGCTTGTAGAGGTGGTATTTTCTCCTAATTGTAGGATTTCAGTACTAATAACAGGCTATTTTGTTCCTCACTAAGGATACTTTTTCAAGAAAAGAAATGGAATTATCTTGTCATCCAGTCTTTCTAACAATTTATTAATGCATATGTGATATAAAATGACACTAATAGTAAGAACCAGGCTGTTAAGATTATGAAGAACATCCCCTAAAGAAAAATAAAACAACAACACAGGTACATTTTCAGAAGAAGAGAATTGTAGCTTTCAGGATATTTAACGAATGGCAGAGATTGTCCATGGCAGAGTAAAAACATTCTCACGACTTGAGGGCATGTATAGGTGGAGGTACTTGGATGTGTCCAGATGTATCTAAATCGATTGCAAAAGCTGTTTTAAAGAACTATTAGGGGATTCCTTCTCTGCAAATACACCTCAGAAAAGCTGTCTTCATCAGTGCACAGGAATAGTGCCAACTGTTCAAAGCCTTACCCTAATAATTGTTGTTATTATTGATATTTATATAATTTTTATTGTTATTAATTTTTATGTACTATCGCTAAAGGTAAAAAGAATTTTCACACAAAATGAATATTTTAGAATTAAGAGTTTAAATAATTTAAGCAGAAAAAGTAAATTATGATAGAGGTTAAGAGAAATAACTGGACCACATAAGAGATCAAGTGTCCCTTGTTTGTCTCTTGCCCTTGACTTCCCTGTTTGATCTTGATGAAGATGCCCAAAGCTCAGAAACTACCAGTGCCAAACCCAGTTTTTGGTTTGGTGGCTGCACCTGAGCTAACCTGCTGAGTGTGAGACAGTGTCCATCAACTAGTAGCAAATTTATAACTCATAACTCTTCCTTACTTTGTCTGTGGTGCCCTGTTACTCAGTCTGGTCTTTTCAACAGCTGCCATCTGGGATAGACATATGGGAAAGTTGGACTTCTTTCAGGCAAGAGTCTCAAATGACTCCCAGGGAAAACTACCAAATGGTGGACTTCTGTAATCAACCTGCTGGGTATCTCAGAATACTTATTTCCTTTTAAGGCTTTACTTTATAATAAAAATCATTTTGTTTCAAAATGTACTAATATATTCAATTATGATGAAATCCCAGACATTCTAACCAATTAACATAAATAAATGAATATATATCAGACTAAGAATTTTTTTTGTGATGCTTATTATCCAAAATAAGTGTATTTACTTTCCACCAATATTTCTATTTACCTTCAGTTCTAGAAAGGGCACAAAGCTAAGTTCTTACTGTTGAAGTTTACGTTGTTCGTACAAAGAAATGTGCTGTACTGCACACTGCTTTAACACAGCCCTTTCCAGAGTGGGATCCTTTGATTTGTGTGGAGTGTAGGCTTAGAATCATAGAATGGTTAAGGTTGGAAGGGACCAAAAGGGGAAGGGAGATCATCCAGTCCAACCTCCCTGCACATACAGGGTCACCTAGAGCACGTGGCACAGGTTGGCATCCAGGCGGGTCTTGAAGATCTCCAGAGAAGGAGACTCCACAACCTCTCTGGGCAGCCTGTGCCAGGGCTCT
>JAWLRI010000332.1:8606722-8626530 GCA_034781795.1 Crypturellus tataupa | reverse complement strand
TTCTGAATGGAACTTCTGAACTTCTGAATGGAACTTCTGAACTTCTGAATAGATGGTCCAAAGAGAAGGGAGAATGGTAAAGAATTGTAAAGATAATGGTATCCATGGGATAAAGGAATTCCTGGAAGTTGCCCCTTGAAAGTGCAGCGGGAAATTTATGAATTTCCTCCCCTTAACAATAGATTTTTATAAATTATCTCAAATGAACCTTTCAAAATGTGAATGCTGTAACACTTGAGAGCACTCTTACCTGAACTAAGCTGTATTCGTGGTGGGCAGTTAGTTAATTGCCAGTTGTTCAGAACCCCAAGACTTAAGAAATTGACTGCTTGGAAAAAAATGCATCTGTGTTTTAAAGCATCATGAACCCATAAAAAAGAGATATATTAAAAAGTTGCTTAAATGTTTTAGAGACTTTGATCAGATTAATGGAGACAAAGTACAGAGATGCTAGTAAAAAGTTATTTTGAGTGTTTTTAAATGCTCTTATGATGACTATATACCTATCAGAAAAGGCTGTTTCCTCTGTGAATTAGTATAAAATATTCATACTTAGAAAATTCAAACTAATAAATATGTAGAAGCATAGATGGAATAATTGTAGAACAATAAAAATTAATTTTCCTTTTGCCCAGGCACACCACACACCAAAGAAAAGTTCAAAGTTCATCTCATCTCTCTTTGACTAATCTAGTTGGACAGTATTTAAATGCTAATGTTTAATGTTTATGTACAGCGGATAATTGCTTTAGGGACTAGACAGTGTTTCTTGGGAGGCAACCTACTGCATGGAAAGCTAAATTAACAGCAATAGGATTCCTCTGGGGAAAAAAATAGGTCAGAAGTACAAATACATGAGCAAGGAGAGTATGACAGTAAGTGTTTGACAGAGTGAGCAATTGGTTCCTTTGAGTCTCCAGATGCTATCTGTTCTCTGCTGGAAACTTCACTTTTTGGGGGGGAACACTCTGTTTTATTGAACTAGCTGTACTGGCTTTGGTGTCCGGCTAACATGCTCTACCCAACCACCAAGCTGGGTTCTAAATACTATGTATGGTAGTATTAAATTGTACTGCATTTTTTGTCTATATAATCCCAGCTCTAACCTTGATTTTGCCTGTAAATTATGTTTTCCTGTGGAGGGCTTAATGAGAAAGCTTTCAGTGCACCTGTGCTACTGTTCTTTCACTCAGCTGAAAGAACCAATCATGCTCTTAGCATGTGAATTCAATAAAACTTCTCAGTTCATAAGAACTGCTGTGGGAGGGTTGTGCCACAGTGCTGCCTGGGTTACTGTCTTACAGGGCCAGTGGCAGAAGTTTCGAGAGAACCATGAGAACAGGCCATGCATTGCCCAGGGCATGTCCCAAACAGCTTCAGCTCAGGGAATTTTTGAGATGGAGTTTGAATTTTGGCCACCTTATTTAGGAGTCAGCAATTACTTTGTCTTGTATTATAACCATCTTGGCATTAACTTTTGTGTGAATATAGAGTTCAAACTTGGTTTACAAAGGACTGGAAGGATGTAATTAGGCTGCAAGGCAAAATGATAGATTGGCACCGTACAGAAATCTAAGCTATTGTTTATAGCTTAGTTATTTTATTACATCTGCAACATCTGGATTTTTCTGCATTTATTCATTCCTCTTATTCTACACTGTGAGTAGTAGTACATTTGAAGTTGTCTATGTTGTTTTGCTATGCACTTTGTGTTGCTCTTCTCACTTTTTAAGGTATAGTGCTCCTAACATCACAGCTATAAAGCTGCAGTTAATTGTTAGGTAATTTCCAAACAATAGTTTAAAATGTTCTATGAATATTTTGCACTAACTAAAAGTATGAGGCTTTGGTTGTCAGTAGAGAAGGTTTTGCTCAAACTCTGCATTCTCTCGAATGTTTTTGACTCTTTAGACCACCTTTTTTTTGCTGAACTACTTCCACTTCGTCAGAAAGTTTTAAATCTTTCAATGAAGCAAGGCTGTTACTCCCTTTTAAAAAAAAAAAGGGATTTTCAGCGAAGGGCACCTGCAGGCTCTCTGCTTGTTCTCCTCCGTGTTTAGTGTCAAGTAGCGCTTTTTGCTACACCTGTTTTGGTTTTTGGCCAATGTAGCTGCATTTCTACTGCTTTTCATAAAATATCTGTCATGCTGGGGCAGCAGGTGTATTTTTAATGACTGGGATTTGAGGCTCTGGCCCCCCTGGATGCTTTCCAAAAATCATAAATGATGAGGACTTGGTCTGTTACCCATTTTGAACAGGGGAAGAAGGACAGGGAGAAAGACTCATCTACTCCAAGTTCCCCGAGAACACGATCCACGCTTTTTTTACAGTTGGGATCCTTCAGGATGAATACAGCTATAGAGTGACATAATTGTGCACTGCTATGGTGATTAATTTGTTTGTTAAAATATTTCATGAGGAAAGCCTGACATGTCACACTGAGTTTTCAAGACTCTTTCAGCTTGCATAGAGATCACATCCAGCAGCAATTTGTGCTAATGGACTGTCATCCTGAATTCATGACAGGGAAATCATGTCTGATGACTTTATATTTTGTTTAAGTACATTATTGTAGAAGTAATAAGACTAGGTTAGCTAGATTTTTCCCCTTAATCCTGTCATATTGATGTGACTGTAGGAATATTTTCACTTACCCTAGGACTATTCTAACCTATGAATCTTTAATTCAGGTATTTTCATAATCTGTATAGTGGCTGAACATGTTAGGGACAATTCTGTACTCTTACTAATGTAAACACACTCTTTAAGATTGCTATTTTTAATAAGGTAATATTAATAGAAATAATTTTAATCAATGTCTGATAATTATTTTAATGATACTGACAATCATTGTAAAATGAATTATACCGTGATGGGGTTCTGATATGGTAAAGAGAGCCTGAAGATATGATAGATATGATATGGTCAATAGACCATTTACACATAGCTACAAATGATCGTGTTTTTGAATTGCATTTTGTTCCCTAGTAAATATACAAAATAAGAGTGGTAGGGCTAAAGAAGAAAGTATATCTCTCTCTAATTATTAGTGCTGCAGTAGAAATTTAATATTAATGTTCATTTCAGGTTTTTAATGGTGATTTACTGAAGGCTACTATAACTAGTTCTGGGATGGCCCTACCACAGGGCAGAAAAAAAAATACACAAAAAACAAATACCCTCTGATGTTATTGACCATCAGTTTTACATAGAGGTTATCTTTGGATTGATATCTCTTTTGAGGACTAAATACTTAGTTTGGGAACTCAAAAAAGAACAATTGTCAGAAGCAAAATGGTTCAGAGATCAGCTCATTCTGGAATATATGGAAAAGACTTAGGGTGAGCAGATTGAGAGATGCTTACCGCAAGATCAAGCAAGAAGATTGAGTTAGTAGACTGAGATAAAAAGTGATGATAAAATCAAGTGATTGACAAGAAAGGTGATCAAAGGAGTCATATGTGAGCTCCTTAAATACTATTAGTTAGCTGGTAGTAGTCAGGAGTACTTACTCTCTACAGTAAGAAGGCACAGCAGGCAGAAAGGGATAGGATAACTGAAACAAGGTGTGATAATAACTTGCATGCCACTAAATCATTTTTTGGGTTGACATCTTGCGCTGGAAGAGCAAGCAAAGCTCAGAGGTCACTCTGAAATATAACATGAGATAGAGATTGAAAATAAAGACTTTTTTACTCCCCTCTTGGGTTTCGTGTCTCAGATGCAGTGAGAAAGCTTGTGCTGTCAGAGCTGACTGAGTTCAAAGGATGCACAGGATTTTGGGAAGAGGGAAAGGAAGAACTATGAAAAAAATAGAAGATATTTGGTCTTCCAAGAAAACAGCTGCATTTAAAAGTATTTAAGAGATAAAGAATGATATATTAAAAGTACTGAATTTGATGGGATTCTTTTGCTATGTAGTGATGTGTTTGTTTTCATTAAGGAAATTTGCAGAGAGAAATGATTTGGTCAAGAAAAGACTACTCCTAGTTTTCTGCTTCAGAGCATAGCCTTGCAGAACTGGAAATATAGGAGAATGCACTAATTATTGTGCAGTAGGGAGAGAATTTCAGTGGAGAAGAAAGGATCAGGTGGCTCAGAGATATTATATCTTTTGCATTTCAAAATTAATTGGCATACCTGCTTTAAATATAGTTACCTAAAAGGATATGAAAGAAATATTCCATGGTTTTCTCCTGAGCTATTAGTCTTACTGTTATACTTAAACCATTTTAGAGAAAATTATGTGAGAATTAAGAATACCATTTTAATTAATGAAGTTACTACAGAGTATATCAATATTCATTAGTTCTGAAGTGAGGTGACTTGCTTTGTACCAAAGGATTTCAGAATAAACCCAAGACTGGCTTTTCTATATGTTGTTATAATAACAGGTTTTATAGATGCTAAACCAAAGGGCAAGTCATAAAAACTCCTATTAAAAAACAATTAATAAGTAAAACTACTAATATAATAAATTTTTTTTCAAGGCTTATCTGTGTTTGTTTTATAATCTGCTTCTATGGTTTGCCACAGACTGACTTAGCTTTAAATGTCCTTTATTCAAACCGCATTTTATCAGAGACAGAGGAGACCAGCTCTTCAGCGGATACAAATTAATGTGGTTAATCAGCCATAGTGTTTTGTACAAGCCAAGTGCCTGTTTAGGTTAATTCTGTGATAGATGATATTAACAGTTCTCCTGCGGAGAAGAGCTGGAGACAAGACTGGTAGCATGAAGCTATGACTCACTACACCCGCCTCGCACGCTGCGCTCCGCAGTCTCTCGACAGGCACGGGGCACTGTAACTGTGTTATACTGTTATTTGGTTGGGTTTTAATCTGCCAGATAGAATGTGCAATTGAAAAGAATCTGGCAGGTTACAGGATATCTCTTTAAAGATTGAATTAAATGTTTTACAATGTTCATATTCTACCTATAGGCCCACAGAGATGTAAAAACTCCCTAGTTTAACTATTTTTTGGGTGTGTGTTTAAGTTTGTTTTTACTTTCACCATATCTTCACTATATGGGTTAAGAACTGGGAACTAACCTTCGCCTTTTGCACTGTCATCGAAGAATACTGAATGGCTTTATCGGTTGCTTTCTTGCAGGACCTTTATCTCCGTGGGGTTGCTTTTCATCCACAGCCACCTGCACTGCAAATCCTAAGGCCTTTCATTGAACTAATGCTTTATTGCCCAGTCCTATAGGTTTGGGATGCAGCACTTTGCATACCTTGCCTTGCGGTCTAAAGCTGTTTTGCTTAATCTTGTCTTGAACTGCACAGATATTTTTCAGCTGTTGCAAAGTCTTCACCTGCTCTGTCAAAACATCTCAGTTTGAAGACTCATTCTCTCAAGCACAGGGCTAGGAAGCTCTTGCTCTAATCAGGGCTTCCAGAGTTTCCAGAAACCTGGTGAAAAGGGCAGGATTTGGAGCCCTGAACCCGGTGCAGGACCAGCAGGAAGCCATCCGGGGGGCTGCCCATGTTCACGCCAGTCCCAGGCGTCTTAGCCACGGCTCGGGCGGCAGTAGCTGCAGGATTAGCAACTGGCTCAGAGTTGCCTTGCTGACTCTTAGCAGACAGTTTCTGTCACCTTTAGAGGGGCTTTACTTACATGATAAGTCTTCATGAGGTGATATGAGGCTTTTGTTTTTCCTAAAAGTCTCATCTTATAAATCATACATATCCACATCACTTCAACACCCAATTAAGGAGTGGGTAAAAACAGAGTGAGATCTCAGTATTTCCCCTCATTTTTCATGCTCTCAATATTCAGGTTTTTACACTGCCATGTGTAACTTCTGCTACACAGCATTTATATGCAGCTGCTCAGTGAATAAAATAGTAAATGTGTACACAACATGTTGATATTTGTGCAAAATTACATATATATTTGAAAACCTATATAATTTATACCAACATTGTGTGTGTATATATGTATATATAAAATGTGTATTTATATAAACTTATATATGTAATTTATCTTCCATAATTCCAAATTCTTGCATAAAAAATATTGGGTTGAGATTCTGGATGCTTACCAGCAAATGATACTGATTCTAAATTTAGCTGCACTAATTATGGAAGGAAATTCATAAAACAGGTATTGGTGCCTGTCAGATTGTGTTGTGTGGGCTTAATGTAGTTTCACTAAATATACTGGATATACAAGCCTTATAATAGAGATTTGTAATTTCAAGTAGAAGCAGCATGCTAACAGGTATAAAAGCATTTCTTTAATGGCTCTGCGCTATGTTAAGAGCTCTTTCTCCTATTATGTTCACTGCAATGCTGAAAAGAACAAAGTATTAGACTTGAATCACTGTAATTGTGGTCAATGCATTACCTCTTTAAATTCTTGTTCAGAAACTGCCTCGTTGAAACCTCCCACAAGAACTCCTAATATAAATTTCCTTTTTCATGATCAGAGCTAAAAGAAAGCTATTTCACTGAAGAAAAAAATAAAAGAAAGTGTGGATAGCCTTCCATAGGGACAGCTCATCCCCCGTGAGAAAGAACATCAGTTAACTGCTTGGTGCAACCACAGCAGTCACACACATTCAAACACATATTAAACCTGTAAAACGCTGACAAAGAGCTTGAAGATCGTTTCCATAATTTACTGTGGATTGACCAGATTGCTTTTGGCTGTTTTTTCCAAGCATCCATATATGAACATAGGGCAGGATGTACTTGTTTCCCCTGGTGGGACACCTTGGGATAGGGCTGTGGTTGACGATATGCCATTCTGTTGTGATGTCTTAACTACTCAGAGCAGAACAGAGAATCTTGAATTTTTTGAGGAGAGGACTGAGCCTGCAGATGGAGTAGCAGCACCTGTGCAGTCCTGGGTGCCCTGGTCCAAACTGACCTAGTCAGGGCAGATTGCATCTTCCTTCAGTCCTAGGCACTGCACTAAATAAATAAAGTGAAATTTTTATTTATAAAAGTAAAACTTTTATAAGTCTTCTTTCAGCTTTCTTTGGTTGTGGTTTTACTTTACTTGACCATGGAGTTTCCTGGTGTTGCTCAGAGGATGAGTAACTGCTCATGGTGGCATTCACACCTTCTGCCCCAGGTCCAAGCGAGGTCCCATGTGTGCTCCCCTAGGGGCACAGCAGTGTCTAACCTGCGCTCATTGAGCTTCTCGTGTGTTTCTAGGCCTGTCTTGTCCTTCATCTACCCTCTCCCCTTGCTTCTCGGGCACCTTGGCTCTTCCATTTAATCTCCTGCATTGTCCCTCCCCAGGTGCGCCTGCGATGTTATGGAAATGCTTGTTTGTGCCACCTGAAAGTCTGGAGGTCTCTCTGTGCGGCCTTGCTAATTCCCCTGCAAAACACCTGAAAAAGCCCAGGGGAGCCGCTGCCTTTTATTTTTGACTTTGAAAAGCACTATTTTTATCATCACTAAATTAATTGATTATTTTTCAAATTAGATTGAAGAGCTTTTGTGATGAGTATAACTATTATCAAGCTTTAGTGATGAATAATATATATCCAGAAATTACATTTGAATTTCAAGGAACCTTTCTCAAAGAAGTGCCCTTGCATTTTATTTCCATAACATTTATGCTTTCTGATATGTTTCTGTTCTTCTGCACTTTTTTTTCCTTTTCTGCCTCTGGCTTTTCTTTCTTGTACAATGTGTATGGGACTGGAACAACATTTTTTATTACACTGACAAGAACAGCAACACTTCTCTAGATCGTCCTTCAGCAAAGGCATGACAGAATAAATGATCACAAATAAATCATCCTGCATGGTTGCTGTGTTTCCAGTACCTCAGTTCCTCTCTCCAAGGGCCAAGTGCTCGGGCAAACAGCTTGCTCACATGGCATATGAGACCTAAAACAGATACTGACAGAGCAGATGTGATTCTTGTTTTGCCTGCCAGATCTTAGGATATGAATCCAAATCCCAAGTGTATGGAGAGAAAAAAAAAAAGGCTCAGGAAGCTACCAAGGGTTGATAAGAATTTCAGTAACAGTTCTGCCTGTTCTGCTGTTCAAATGTGTTCAAATGGCTGTTGAGCTCATGCAGGTGAATGCTTACAGAATTGGTCACAGAATTCAGATGGAAAGACAGAGCTCGAACTTGTGTGACTTAAGTTCTTTAAAATAGTAGTAAGTAAATTTATTTGCACTATGGAGCATACATATCCCAGCTCATGCATAAGCTCTTTCTGCATGTGCAAGATCAGAGAAGGAGGCATATCTGATGCTGCAGATCATTTGCATGTCCTGTTATGTGTTTGTACAGTATTATCTCAGAGCAGACACTGGAACATGTGTTTTTAAGTGTAGCATCACTGAATGAAAGTGGCTATGTCACTATCCTGTGTTCACGACCATCCAGTAGTAAGAGAATAAGCAGTGCCCGTTCAAAGAGTAGTGCAAAAGATAAGAATATAGATCGAGTCAAACACGCAGGGAGAAGATCAATGGATGGATAAGTGTTCAGTGGTATTTTTGCCCTAATGAAGGCAGGTAGGATTGTTACAGAGTTTTGAAAGGAAGATGTATCTATTAATATGTTCCTGGTTGTTCAGACTAACTTGTTTAAATGTTTAAAACAGAGAAAGGACATAGTGCATGGCAAGCACGGGTCTTACATGCAAAGCTGAGTGAAAGAGAGTGACCATGGTCATGCTGGCAGACGTGTGAGGTACTAGAAGTAGAAACTGATGATACCAGAATACTGAAAACTTAACTGATGTTGCTAGACTCACAGTTCCCAAACAGTGGTGAAATAATCATGCAAGTAGATGCACATCTAATGTGCAACATTTGCTAAAATATGCGACCAATCAAATGTAATCTATGTTTTACTCTACCAAAATAAAACAGAAATACTTCTTTTCTGTCAGCTTGAAGAAAGCTGCAGTTCATGAACTGAGGCTTCAGCTACTAGGCACCTTTTCCTAAAGAGTTATTGTTTGGCTAGAAATATGGCAGTGCTGTGCAAAATAATTTATTGTCTAAAGGGAAGGAAATGTGAGGGACAATTGTGGTGTTCAGCTCAGTTTGTTATTTTGGAGGTGGTAGTCCTTGGCGGGTGGGAGAAAGGGACTTTCTCAGAAGTGTCAACAACATAAACAGTAAGGGAATCTATAAATAAGGAACAAGAAAAAATAGGCTTGTTAGAGAAGCAAATGTTCTGCCTTTTTATTAGCAAATTAAAGAGAGTAATAATTATCCAGAAATACTGCTTAACTTCTTTTGTCTAACATTATTATGGAATGTTACTCAATTTTCAGAAAATCACGCATTTTAACAGAAATAGTAACTTGTATTTTTAACAAGCAACTCATTATGTGGTAACTTGGGAGTTCCATGAGTTAACTGTTCTGTTGCCTGCTCACCACTACTGAAAAGCTGCAACACAGTTGTCACACCAGTGTGAAACAGTAAAATGCAGCACTTCTATAAAATACAGTTTTGACAAAGCAAGTTTTATGTTTCAAATTGCCCTGGGTAAAACTGGGAAGAGAGGTGTAGAAGAGAGGCAGCCCTCGTCACCAAGAGCTGGCACCCAGGGCAGGTGCTCATGAATTCTCAGTGTGATCACCTCTGTAACTGAAAGAGCTTTTGACAAAGGATGTTTATTAAAACCATCAACTTTTTGGTCACTCCTGCAGGTGGGATTCCTTTTGTCCTGACTGGAGAGTTTTTTCAGCAGTCTCAAAGGCCGGCCGCGTTCATGATAGCTGGGACAGTCAACTGGCTCTCCAACTTCGCAGTCGGACTTCTTTTCCCTTTCATTCAGGTACTTGGCGTGCTTGTTTTTTGATATTGTATTATAGAGTTGATATGGTATAATGTATATACTTGAATAGTCATTTCCAGATCGTAATAAATGTTTTTTAAATGAAGTGAATGAAATTCCTGCCCATGTTTTTGGAGCATTTCATTTCTGGTGCTCACAAATCTCATTTCCCAAATGGCTCAGTTGGAGAGAAGCTTAGGTTACCCCTGTTTGTGCCTTCTTAAAATTGAAAATTATATGCTACTAAAAATGTCATACTATAAAACTTTGGGCAGTAATTTTCAGTTGACACACAGAGCTGCTTTTACCAAGTAGCAGTGTTTAAGATTATCTTTATGAGATATTTTATGGGAGAACTGAAAAGCGCTACAAAAGTCTGATGGTTGGTCTAAGTTTGACATTTGATCTAAAATTTCTGTTATAAGGTAAAAGTCAGTTTGATTACATGGATCACCTTCTAAAGATAGCATCAATATAAAGTCTGTCATCCTTCCAGACTCTACTACTACTGACATTAACATCAATTAGCTTGCTCAGAGCTATACATTTTGGAAACTAGTTTTAATACTTAGTGAAATCAATGAGCAGTTTTCACCGTTTTTGAAACTCATAGGAGCTCACAGCTCATAGAGCTCATAGCTAAGGACTTTCAAGTACGATTTCATTTTCTACTGCCTGGACAAAACCAAGGAGTTTTCTGTGCTTTAGCTGCCAATCCGGCCTGAATTTATGCAGCTCATGGCTCTCTCTCCAATGTAACCTTTAATTTTTATCTTTATAAGTATGCTGTGTATGGATCCTTCCTGTTCTGCTAGTCCCCTCGATTGGTCACCTGCTGGGAACTGTTCGAAAAGGCTATGACGTAAATTTCCACAAACAAATAGCAAAACTGCATTTTTTACATGCGTATTAAAGCTTTTTGAGTGTTTCTGAATGCAACTGTATGAAGTTTGGCATTGCCTTGGGGAATTTTTCATTTTTCATCATAAAAAATTTCACGTTGTGTGGTTACAAGATTATCTGCTTAGTCTTTGTGAAGGATAATTATATTTCCACATTGCAGGGGTTTTGGTTTTCTCTTCTTAAAAAAATGACAAAGGAAAAAGCGTGGAGTTTGCACATAAAGATGAAAGCAGTGTTACTCAGGTTTTGCTTTTTTTTGAGGTTTTTCACAAGATCACTTTTTCCTATTTTAGTCAACCTTATTCTCCAAATTAAAGTTATGAGTCACCTGTTCCTTTACAGAAAGGCAATAGCCTTTCCTTAATTCAGTTTTTTGGTAATTTTAAAACAGAAAAAGACCTTTAAAATGCTTTAAAAGATCTTTAGAATGAAGTGTAATTGATGTACCTCAACAAAACTTACCCTAAGGGTAGGGGAAACAAGTGTGTTAATACTAGAGTTATTCAAAAAATCAACTATGAGTTAGTTTTCCAAATGTCACCAATTAATTAGTATGAATATAGATTTTCTCCCTTCAGCCATCTGTAGATAAATATAATAGAATAAAATACTGGCTTGAGTCATACATTAAAATGTATGGATGACATTGAAAAGCTAGCATACAAATCCATTTTTGACAAATTTCAATAAATTAAAAACCTGACTGCCTGTCACAGCATATCTGAGTAATTTTTTAATTTTGCATATTGAGTGTTTGTGCCAAGAGTCTAAACAGAATTTAAGTGGCATTCTATATTATATTGTATTAACATTGCATTTGATACTGACTACTATGTTTTAACAGTGTAGAATTATTGAATTATTTTATTAGTATAACATGATTCAGAATCATTATTTCATGGCATCCTAGACACAGAAATTACAAAATATCTAAAGGTATTTCAGACTCGTGTTTAACACGGAGCTTGATCTTATAAAATGCTCAATGCCTGCACTGGATGATGCTCTGCAATACCCCTTCCCCACCACCTTCACTTAGGAATGAAAGTGTGAGGTGTTCTCGACCAGTGAGCTCCGAAGAGACAAAGCCAGCTTTGGTAAGGGAAGCAAGCCAGTAGATTGGAGATGTATGAAACACTTGATGAAGACATTGTGACCTATCTTTTCAAAGCACTTCAGTGCTCCTCCGTGCAAGAGCATTGCTTTGGAAGCCAAATCTCCACATTTTTATTTGCCCCAAATGGCCATCAGTTTAGGTTAGGAGTAGGTAAACCCTTCAACCTTTTGCCATTTCCTCTGACTTACATATTCCCCTTTCCCATGTGGAACATACATGGCAGAACATGACAGCGGTCCCTAACTGAGGTGCTGCTGGATACCCTGGGACTGAGGGCTTCACATACTCCTCTTCAAAATGCAGCCCTGGGGTAAAGCATGTTCATTGAATTGAGCACATAACAGCAAAAGTAATTTGTCCATTTTGCAGAAAATGCCTGAAGTTATAATAGTGCTTTTGTAAGCTTAATAATATGGAAATATTTTGCCTAAAATAATTACAATTCTATCATTCTTGCATTTTGCCTTTATGCATTTACTATAATCACATTGTAATTGGATTTGAATCTCAAATTTTATGAGCCACCCAAAAATGAACTAGAAAAATACACATTTGTGTGAGATGATGAAAATCTTCGTGAATGTATTCTCTAAAAAGATAAACTGTGTTCTTGATCTTGTAAAGACTTATGCAAACACTTAATTCTATCTTTTGGCAGCTTAGACCCACAAAGCTAGTAAAGTACATTCATCTGTCTATGAAAGACCTGAACCTAAAATACCCAGTGTCTGTTATTCAGTTCCTTTCTATATTTCTTCATTTTTTTTTCTTTTCATTATTAATAGTTTTAATATGTAGAGATAAAAAGGAAAGTGTTTTTCCTTGTGCATGTCTAATTATTTCACATTCTTAAAGACTGTCTAAACCTTTATTAAAAAAAAAAAGAAAGAAGAGGAAAAAAGAAAACGGAAAGGTTGCGTAAATGACCCAAGTTCAAAACCGACCAGTGTAGCCTTTAGTGTAAATGGAATTGCTACAATAGACCCCATACTATCTGCCTGGGAAATATTTTTAAAGATAGATTTTTGTAAGTAAATACTTAAATCCAGATTTTAAAAAACATCTGATTTTCAGCTGTACTGAGGAGTCAGCAGAAACAGGCAGTGGCCAGCAGCTCAGTAAAATCTATTTAATATAGATTTGGGTGAGCCCAACTTAGCTCAATTCCCTTAAAAACCAAATATTGCTTTCTAACTTATGGTTTGTGATGATTCAGTCACTACAGATAATTCAGGGCAACATGAGGACTTGGCTCATGTTCATGATAAATAAAATTGATTTTTACTTCTGCCCTTGGTTACAGTTTTGATATTCAAGGGTAGAAATGATCCATTATTTCCTTTGTGAATAATGTGCTATGAAAAATATTTTTAAGCACTTTCTCACCCAGAGGCCACCCTAAAGCATGACAGTATTTTTGATGTGTTCATAGCAAATCAGTCATTAAAAATCTCACCCTTTAATATAGGGAATAGTTTTACAAAATAAAAAGGAGACCGCATTAAATCTTCCAAAGAGTAGTATTTCTCCTGGGACCTCCACATAATACAGTTTCTTGAAATCTAAAATAGCATTTAAATCACAGATCTTTTTTGCATACAGATCAATCAGGCAAGTTATGCTTATGAGGCACATGAATTATATCACCATCGAGCTTATGTTGGGAGCATCACTGTTTTTTGAGATTGTCCGTAGACTGTCAGCGTTCTTGAGAATGGATGATAGGTGTTGTCTCTACAGATAAAATTCACTTACTCATTTTAATAACATATGATGACAGAGATAGGTTGCCAGGAGATTTCCTATATGAACAGAATAACTCATAAAAATGTATGAGCGGCACCTTAAATTCAGAGTTTTCATCTCTGTGTGCACCTAGTGTAGCTTCTGTTTCTTAAGGACTCAGCTTCTGGGAATATAAGACAGATTTTCTTTGTGGCTTCCTTCTGAGTAAATGCTGCTAGCTGGAAATACCTAGAGCAAAATGAATACCAAAAAGCAGACATCAAGTGTTTGCTCCTGCTGAGTTTATGCTTGTTATGCAAACTAGTGTGTAATCAACTTAAGTTTTTTTTTTTTTTTGCACAGAAAGCATGCTGAAAATGGAGTGGTATAGGCAATGGCAACAAACCGTGCCATCGTTTATTCACATCACCTTTTGGGAACAGAGACAATATCTTGTCTCTCGAGTGATGAATCAAAACAAACAAGACAGTTTTTAGAGTGAAAATTTGAGGCAGCTGTGAATATAATCATAGAACTATTCAGGCTGGAAGGAACCCCAAGCTCCTGCTCAAAGGATAAGGTAGTGGGATTGCACCACTTTTGGGGGGGCTTTTTGCCAGCTGTGTCTTAAGAGACACTTTTAAAACCCTCCTTTCTGTACTCTCATGTTAATTTGTTTTTAAATTTAGAAACTCCAGTAATCAAAATTGACAGTGGCTAAAATGCAACCAGAGTTTGGCAATTTCTGAGAATAGTTTTCATCTCAGATTTTAGAACTGAATTCTTATTATATTCATTATCATTCCTGACTTGGAGTGAAACTCACTAAACAAATTAGAAGACAAATTGATTTCTACTGCTAATCAGCTTTATAGAGTAAATCATTACAGTGGTCCACTCTTTCTTAGTACTAGAGAGAGGCTTTCTCAATGTTAACAGGTGCATCTGTTCTAGTTTCCCTCCATGAAACTAAATTTAGAAAATTAATCACAAATAGTTTATGGGACAAGAAGCATTTTTAGATAAGGGGAAAAATGAAATCAAAATAGGATCATTTTAATTCCTGTAAATCATGAATTTTGTGAACATTATGAATGCACAAGATGAGTGCAAATATTTGTAATAATGAACAAAAAGTTTGTCTTCAAGTTCTTCAGTGTTTCAGAATAAGAAAGGAGCTTCCAAATGCTTCTTCCTAATGCACAGATCTTCAGTTGTGAGCTGGCATATTTTTGGCATTAGTGGCAGACCCTGCCACTTGGTGGGGACCTTGGTAGTCCCTCTTCCAAGAAGCTGCCTTGATACATTCTACACAGTGACAGTAAAGGCCTGCAGAAATCTGTGTGAGGCAACCAGTGTGATTTTCTTTTTTTTTCAGTTTCTTGTTGAGATGTCATTTTTCTCATCCTGTTTTGATGAGTACACATAATGACATTTCAGGTAGAAATAAGCTATTGTAAAGATCTTTTCATGTTAAGGGTAGAACTTGCACCTTCCTCAACACGATGAGCAAAAAAAATTGCTTTCTCAGAGATATTCCTATAGAGATACCTTCTTCATGAGGAGTTTCCACTTTAAATGTCTCAGTGCTCCTCTCATTGGATGGTGATTTATAACTATAAAGCAGATCAGGATAATGTTCCTGAATATGTCAGATTTTCAGTTTCAGTATGCTACTAGAATGGATAACATAAGCAGAGTAATTAGTACCATAATTCATTTTAGCTAATTGAACATGTAAAGGGTAAGAAGAATACATATTTTTTTATATTTAGTTTTAGATTTTTTGGTGAGTGCGTACATTTTACCAAATGCTTCCAAGGATTTGAACGTATGCAAAATGTTCATCTGTGTTGTTAGATTAAAGCGTTCTTTTCAGTAATTACACTGTAGGTATTTTATGAGCCCTCCAGGTTTCTTAAAAGCTTAATACATGACATCAATTAGTCTTTGACGAGAATCTCAAAGAGATTTTAAATGAGAAGTAAGCCATTTGCATGGGGAGCAAAAGTGTACCTTTTTATAGCCAGAATGAAAGAGAATGCCTAAAGTCTCTTTATGTTCTCTGTGCTTTCTTCTTGCCAATGTGCTTTTTAATCTAGACTTTCAGGCTGTTTAACAATCACACTAATTACAGCAGTGGTTATGTGGTTGCTGTTCTATAGATAATAGTTTAGTGGTTTAGGTTTGCTGACTGTTGTTGCAACCTGTACAGCCTGTCAGTGCCATCGGTGTGATCAAGTGTCTTCTTTCTTTCCTGAACGAGTGGGGTTTTTTGTTGTTCTTTTTTTCTTTTTTTTTTGATTTTTTGTTTTTGTTTTGTATAGTAGATATTAGATTAACTATTCCTTAAGCTCAAAGTCAATTAATATCATGCTTGTTACTTACAGTGAGAAGAGTGTTAGTCCTAAAAATATGCAAAGCTATTTTCTTGCATAGGACTGTTTGGTTACTAAGTATGGATATGTTACCAAAGATAGTAGAGCTGATAGTTCTTCTCCTGTATTAGCCCTGTACAGTCTCCAGTGATGATGCTTTATTTTTCCCCATTTTCCTCTGCCCAAAACCAGATTGGGGTTGCCTCTGCACCTCAACTTATTCTGAAAAGAGAATCCTAAGGTGCAAGAAACTCAGGTAGGCTTCCCTGTTCATTTGTAAACACTTGTGTAACTTTTATTTAGACTCAGCTTCACAGTGTTCAGTGGTCTAAGAGGAGGTGCTTCATGATCTTGTTAATGTTATCGAGGACAGAGCTGCCAGATGCTTGAAAACCTGCCTAAACCTGCAAGACTGAGCACAAAGTTCTGCCTGACAGATGACATTCATTGGTACCGCTCTTGTGCAGCCGATGAAACCCAGAGGCCCAGCTCTGTACAAGTGCCTGGTGGTGTTAAAGGAAACGGAGCCACCACAGCCATGGTGATCTCCAGACTGAAAATGTGCCCATTCTTGAGCACCTTTACTGTGAGATACAAGTGCTGTCTTGCTTTTTAGTGCTTCTACAACCCCTAACAAGCATAATAAACCCTTCTTGATCAAATCCCAATGGAATCGTTCTTTTATTGATTGCTAAGGTCAGTGTAGAGCAAGCATTCAACAAGGTCAGGCCAAGGCTCTCTGCAGGGATCGAGTGTTGCAGAGGAGTTAACCAGCTCTGCTGGACGGCTCTTGCAGAGAGACACTTTGATGCCCAGCTTGGCTGAAAAGGTTTCCAGACACGCACCAGACCCTCGTGCAGTCTCTGTTCCATCCTAATTCATCTTCAGTCCTGGTCTGATCTGTCAGCTGCCTTCAGTAGCTACAAGGATGATGAAGTAGAGAAAAGATGTATTATATTTTCAGATAACTGCATCAGGAGGTCTGTCAGGCAAGCCTTTTAATCATGGGAATGGTGTAGCTGAGTAATGCAGGAGAAATTGTGGTGTGTCTATCACAGGAGACCTATGAGTGACAGGCTGGCATCTGTCTGGAGACAAGACCACCTTAGTAGAGCGAATAGATGGGTGACATCTGTGTTCCTGGTTTTCAATGATTTTATTGACATTTTAAATCCTTCAGAGCAGCTAGTGTCTGTCATTAACTGTAGACACAGCATGTGTCTCACCAGGGTTTGAGTGTTTTTGTGTTAGTGTGATACGTTCAATAAGCACCGCAAGGAAGGCTGCTGCTTGCAGGGGTAGCAGGAGAATTCAAAGTCTAAAAAACAATGGCAACAGTTAGTTGCTGTAACTACTCTCCCTTTAGAAATGGCGAGGTCATAGTAGGAGTGATGTAATGATGTCTTGGGTCAAATAATCTTGAGAAATGCTGAGAATTTAGACAGCAAAAATTACAAGGAGCCTGAAGTGAAAGAAAAGCAAACCTAAAAATATTTCATCTAGAGAAAAGTTCTGAGAAAGGAAAGGCTAACTTTGAATAACTGAAGAGGCAGAAAAGATCATTTATTTTCTTTAGTTAAAAAAGAACAAAAAGTGTTAAATTTCTTTTACATGTCAGAGTAAACTTGGTGAATTTCAGAAAAACTTGGGCAAGCACCAAACCGCCAAGGAAACTGGAAGAATCTTTAACCTGGAGGCATTCAAGGTTGTATTAGTCATCTTTCTATAAGTCATCTTTTTATGGATAATGAGAGGAAACACATCATTTTCCCTCTGGCAATACTGACTCACTAGAGGAGAAAAAAATGAAAAACAAAAAACAAGAAAAAGTCCCAAACCAAATCTGACCAGAGAAATACATATACTCTTGCCTTCCCTACGGTACAAGCTATCAGATACAACATACATACTTCTAAGCCAGTATTCTTTAGTTTTACTTGAGTGTCTCTCTTAGGTGCAGTCTCATCACTTCCAGTGGATTTCATGCTTCACAATAGAGTATTCAGTGATGGATTAAAAAATGTATCTATTTCTGGCTTGAATTTTTATTGATTTCCCCCCATCAGATACCTCCTCCCATTTTCATACTTTGTTGTTGCAATTTTTGTTTATTTAAATTTTCTGTTGAACAGAACAGCAGAAGAGCCTTTTTTTCATAATTTTTAATTTTGGCTGAAGAACTCATGTGAATGTTTCAAACAGTGAAGTTTTTGTAAATCACTTGAAAACTATACTAAGTTCATCACTGCCCATGATACTACTTCCAGCTCTTGATTTAAAGAATTTTTTGAAGAGGAGAGTAATGAATGGCCTCATAATATATGTAACAAATATACATCAGCCAGCATCATGCTTCCTTGTTATTACAGGCATGTGTATAAACACAAACTATTCCCTGGCCAGATGAACAAAATCCAAATCTTATAAATGTGTACAAACACAATGTGACCAGACTAAATTATTGCTTGTGGATATTTTTTGGCATCACCTCTGCTCTGTTCGCTGCTTTGTTTTATGCTGTTGGAAAGAAAATTTGGGGCCTTGCCTGACTTTGCTGGAACTTTGCTGCTCAGAAATCTATTTTTAAGCACAGGTGATAGCACAACCCTGCTGCTACAGAGGTACTGGAGTGTGGAGGGCTGGGACACTTGGTAAATCAGAAACCAGAGTGTTTGTATATGTGGAAATTGGTGTGATGAGATGGAGCAGGCGGAGAGCACAACAAACTACAAGAGCAGAAAAGTACAGTCTAGGAGGCTTGAAAAGCACTGGTGCAACAGAATGGGCACGTTAAGCTGTTCCTCTTCAGTGAAGTCTGCAAGGGCACGCTCTTGTAACCACATGCAACAGCTGGATCTTGAATTGCATTTTAGCTAAGAAAAGATGATGCTTATTTTGTGTTGCATCAGGTAAATACGAAGTTTTTGTAAGTATTACTGATTAACAATTCATTTTATGGTATGATATGTCAGAACCTCAGTTATTTTAATTTGTTCCCTTAAATTTTTATGGAGCATTTAAAGATTGCACAGTGAACTAATATTATGCTGCAGAACAACTGACATAGCAGATTTCTCCAGAAGTTTTCTGTTATAGTAATTTGTCTCTCTGAGCACACTGTTGCCCCAGCTTTGAAAGCAGTAGTAATGCTGAGAAGGTGGTTAGTACAGGTCTTCGTATTTCTCCACATGCTTGTACTAGAACATGATGTTTATCTAAATGCCAAAGAACTCAATAGTTACTAGAATTCCTTAGATGGGCAAAAAAGGAAACTTAAATGAGGTTCGTTCAGAAGTGTGAAAAAACTCTTCTGCATCTTGCTAGGCACACATACAGTCCTCAAGGACTGCAGTGATTTTTTTTCCTTCTGCTGTAGGAGCTTGCATCGTGTTAAGCAGAAGACAGCAGCCTCATTCTCTTTTGCACTTTTGCAACAAGACTGAGACAGTGATAGTAATAAACAGCAAGATATTTTACAGCTCTCAGAGAAAAATATCATCGTATATATCATTTTTACAAGAACTATTAAATGTCACTGTGCATTTTGAAAGTATCTTGTCCAGTTATGGAAAGAACAGCTTGATTTTTGCAGTGTTATAAATTACATGCATTCATGTAACCATCATCTATATTTTTGCTCCTAGTGTCCTAGTTTTGTAGAGGTGTCTGTCTCTTCTGGTTGGGGAACCAAAGTGACTGACAGAACTGACCTCCCTTATACCTTTCTAATTCACTAGCAATAGAAAAATATGTATTTTTAACTATGGACAAATGGATCCCTAGCTTTTGGGCAGACTTTGAGACCTTGAGAAATTGATGGAACTTTCTGAGGCTCTCCTTCCCTGATGTGCTTTTTCATACGAAGATTCAGAGAAAAAGTATTTTGAGACATAGTTCAGAAAATTAAAAGAAA
>JAWLRI010000332.1:8595433-8606622 GCA_034781795.1 Crypturellus tataupa | reverse complement strand
CCTTCCCTGATGTGCTTTTTCATACGAAGATTCAGAGAAAAAGTATTTTGAGACATAGTTCAGAAAATTAAAAGAAAGAATGGTCTAAGGGCATGAATGAAGAAGTCTGTTAAAGGCATGTTATAGAAGACGTATTAGAAAAGAATAATTTCAAATATATATTGTGAAGGACTCTGCTGTATTTGCCCCTAATCAGTACCTTTCTGGTGAAGAGATCCCTGGCGTAGGGTGCTGGTGTTTACCTAACCCTTTTGCAACAAGGGCAGGGCTGTAGATGGTAGTGTGTAGATATGTGTGTGTAGATGTGTGTGTAGTATTCCAGGCACTGTTCCCAGATGGTGGGTGATGCTCTAACTCCTGTGTCCCGGCACAGGGGGTTATGGTTGGCCCCTCTGACAGCAGCCGTTTCCACTTACGAGAGGCAGATGCTGAGATGACAGGGAAGCAGACTAGTAATTTTTTTTGCATACTGGCAAAATGCATAGGCATATATTTGTGTTTAGTTTCCTCCCAGTCAGATCCTAATTTATTTTCCCCTGGAAAGGGGTGCTTCTGAGTTGTTACAAATCTCATTGGAGGCTCTCTTGCACTTCTCTTCCTCCTTATTCCTGGGCTGGGGTTTTCCCTTGTTATTCCCTGAGCTTCACTTACCCAGACTGATTATGTTTTGGTTTTCCCACTTGTTTCCTTAATGAGTAGTAATACCTGCTGACTTTTTTCTATTATGTAATGCAGGAACTTGAATAACAAAAGTATGCACGTTATGTATGCACATTGTATGAAGTATGCACATTGAAGAACTTGAACAACAAAAGCATGTACATTGATTCCCTCAGGCAAGCTATTTTAAGTATTTACAAATATGCTGTAAAATGCAAAAATCAACTTTTGTAAGGGAATGTTGAAGCTGAAATTGCAATTTATCCTTTTGAAGATTCCTCTCTGTGCTTTTACTTAAGAAATATATTTCTTACATTGTGTTTTAGTGACCTGTCCTTCCTTCCTCCTTCATTCTGTGCCCTCTATAGAACCAAAAATTGTGTCGAAACTCTAGAAGAATGAGGACTAAAGGACACACAAGAGAGTTTCCAGTCAGTTCAGCAAGTTGTGTGAATTAAAAAAAAAAAAGGGAAAAATCAAATGTCTGAATGTGTGAATAATTTATATTTTTGCTAATCTTTTTTACAAACCATCTAACCATTATGCTCTGACCTCGCCACTTCAAAGATCCAATGTAACACATATCTCATGGTTCTAATTTTTATGGAACCTTCTAACTGCAAGGAGGTGTTGGCGGTGCCAAAGGGATGTGTGCTGAAAGCTGAGAAATGAGAGGTTGGGAAGGAAGAGGGATTCACTTATCCATCTGCTTAGAATCGTGGTGGTACTGCAGGATTGTGCACTGCTTTATCTCAGTCTTACTGTGAAACTTGGCCACAGGTTTGTTTTTGTCTGTTTGCTTAGATTTCCCTCACCCCCATTCAAAATAGTTGTGTCAATGACTTCGCTACTAGGAAATCTGAAAGCAAATAGGTAAACAAAGCAAACAGCAGCAAGTCCCCATGCAGGAATTCTGGGAGAAGTACTGGCAAAATCAGAAAGAAATCATAAAATGTTGCTGCTCTCTAAATGACAAATCAAGTGGAAATGAAAATAAATTGAATAAATATGCATTTGTTTGTTTGTGGATTGCATTTCCATGAGAGCAGTGAAAGTTCACAGAGTCCTGCGGTTTAAGAAGAAAACATCAGCTTAGCATAGAATGAGAAAATACTGTTTTATTATTTCCTGGAAGGAGCTGAAAGTTCTGTTTTAAAAATGCTAATTTCTTAAACTTGCTACATCTGCTTCAGAATTTGTTCATTTGCTTGTTCACTCTCCCATGTCTACCTTAGAATAATCTGTCTTTCTACTGTCAGTTACGACAGTCTACTTAGTAATTAGACTTAGCTACAAAATGAATTAAATCAATAATCAACTGATCTGTTATTAAATAGCACATGATGATCTTCTACTCAGCTATTTTTATGTTTTTACAGACTCTGTTATTCAGAGTACAAGCTGTTAGCCATAAAACTGTCCTTTGCTAGCAGACTTCATAAGTGGCAAATTGTTAACAATTTGAATCAAAAAAAGGGTTATTGCTTATTTAATGCCAGATTTTTTGTTTGTTTGCTTCAGTTTACTTTAAAAAAGGGCTTTCTTGCTAATCCATTTTGACATTACTCTCTGAAGTCTGTTTAAAATGGTTAAAATTCTAAAGAATGTTTAATTTATTTTTTAAAGAGAGAAAGGGGAAATGCCTATTCCATATGCATAATATGTGCAGGAGTCCTGCACAAACTGGGAGTGTGTTTGTAAAGTTTATGCACCTCCTGCTTCATAATTATCAATATGCAGGTACAAATAACTCACCTTTTTCCTGGGACATCATCTGACATTACTTGATACGCTGTCACATTAGATATGCTGAGGCCAATCTATTAATTGATCCATACCTGTATCTTTCCTCTGGCACCAGCCTGTTCATAATACATCAGAAACAGATAAAACTGATTTAAACAAAAGTCTAAGCTGATTTATATCCCAGCCACGTAAGAGCTTTTGTTGACTACGATTTCAGGTTTCTACATTCCCTTCAACTGCTTTATCTACTAGTTCTGTTCTACGTCCTTTATCAAGATGTGCAATGTAGGTAGACTTACAAATAATTTAATTCACACGTGGCATTCTTCTATGGCAAATACAACTGCAGGTGCTGTTAGTTGAACTCTGACTTAGTCAGAGAATTCTAAGGACATTCATAAGTGCTGGTCTTTTTTGTGTCTCACAAATGACAACTAGTGCTAAAGAAATACTGTGACTAAACCACAGCAGGTGAGAAAGGGTCTCGCGATTGCCCTGGACTGTTCCTGCCCAGCAGTCAGGGCTCCATCGCAAGCAGGTCAAAATCTTGGTCTCCTTTCTGCAGGATTCATTTGTAGGTTTTATATCAAAATTTATCTTTTAGCCTATTCTCTGTGGAACTTAATTTAGGGCTTCTTTGAGAGAGATCTGCAAAAAAAAGAAAGAAAGAAAGAAAGATTGTTGCCAATAAAAGTAAATATACTATGTAAAATACATGCAAATAAACTATGCACTTGTAAGGTTATTCAAAGAAGTTAATAAGCACTCATTAAGATAACAAGTAGCAAGGAAAAGTGGTGGGAAGTTGTAGCTGTACCAAGAGGTGCAGATAAGTTCTGTCATTTGGTTGTCAGGCCCACTCACAAAAGGCATTAATGTTTCTTCATCATCATGGAGAAGATTCAGTTCAATGACAAATCTAATAGGATGGTAACGTGTCAGTGCATGATTCCTGATTGGAGCCCTACCATTCGACTGAGAAACAGTTGCAAATATAGAGAATCCAGATGCAATTTTTGAATGTGACAGGATGATTTATGAGATGTGTTAAAGCTATTTTTTTCCCTATTTATAAATCTCTTTGCCTCTGCTTCTGGAAAATATCCATTTCCTTCCCAGAATATTTTCCTGCTTGTCACTCATGCTCATTGCCTTGTGATCGTCAGGTTATTCAGAAGTTTGGGCTGCTAGAGTTTAACAAAACAGGTGTTGGTGATTTCAAGAATCCATAGTCAATATTTCAGAGCATACATTTCCAGCTTTTCCTATTACAGAATGAATCAAATATCCGAACTAATGAGTTATCTATGGAAAACACTGTGACTATATAGATTGTCGATCAGCCATAATATTAAAAAGCAACTACAGAAGAGGTTTTTTTTTTTTCCCATAAAAGCAAACATGTTCTTCTGTACCGGTTATGAGGAAACGTTAAGCAAGTGAAACACAAAAATATTCCTGGGAGTTATTCTGCCCCTAAAAGAAATAGTTGAACCAGCTCACAGTTTAGACGTGGGAACAAATGAGAGTAGGAATATACTAGAAAGTTGTGGAAAGTCAGGGTTCGATCATCATTTGTTACTGCCTTAATTGTTTCAGATGCATACATTTAATGGCACGTATAGAAAGCTATTTCTCCCAGAGACTGATAGAAATAATAAGTTTTAAGAATTTTTGACTAGGAGCCCAAGGGTGTCAGGCAGAGATCTGGGGTTTGGTTCAGCTCCATGTGGTGGATGAGCCAGGCAGGTCTGTGGGATGGGGCCAAGGCTGATGTCTGCACCGAAGTACTCGGTAAAGCAGTTTCAGTTCCTCAGGTTTCCAGCACTCACTCACTCACTCACTCTTCTCCAGATTTAGTTTCCTCTGTCTTGAACGATTTGCCCTAGCATAATCTCTGTCTTAGGACACCTGAGGTTGCATGTAAGCTGTGTCCAGTTTTCCACGTATTCCATTACCTTCAGCAAGACCTTCAGCTTTCAGCATTGAAAGGTGCCTGCTGTATCTAGTTGGAGATACCAATTCTTATTCAGTTTAGCCTTCTAAATAAAAGCAAGTCAAAAGCATGTTCTCTGGATATGTGTTTCAAGGACATAGACATAGATTTAGGCAACAAGCGGAGGAAGTGTTCAAAACCTCTTACAGGGCAACTGGTCCCTGTGTTCTTCCTGATGAAAGCTTGGCAGTTCTTGGCTGGAACTAAGATACCACATCTCTTCTCAGTTCAACAAAGCGTAGCTGGCAATAAAGTAATTATCAAATATTTTTTCAAAATTGTGTTATGAAAATATTACTGAATGCTTCTAATGAAGTGCAACTCTTTCAAGTTGGCTGGAGCATTTATAACAAATTTCTAAATTAACTTCTTTCCTGTCTGTTCTGTTTTTACAGCTCAGTAAAATCAGAAACATTCAAATACGGCCTGTATTTTGTTTTCAGTTGTGTTGTATACTTCTCTCTAGCATGAACAAAGTATATTTTATAGATTTGTTTCTGCTGTAAGCCCTTGTAAACTTAGAAATGATTCAGATTTTTGGCATTTTTTTCCTTGTTTATTGTTTAATCTGTAAATCACAGAGCTCGTAACTAGTGTGATGCAGATGCCTCTGGCTATGACAGTTTTCTCATTTGTTAAAGACAGGTGCACAATATTACCAAAGACTGCCACATTTTTGTCCCTAGATTTGAGAGCTGCTTTTCAGAATATTTCAGTAGGAAAAAAAGTCTGCCTCATTTCCATAAATCCCAACCAGCTGCAAGAGGCAGTTAAGTCCTGTGTGTTGAAGACACCATGTCCCTCCACCTGCTCTTTTCGCCCCTGCAGTTGGGAACAGCTCCTGCCAGGAGCTTTGCCTGCACCGCTGCGCCATAGAGGCTGCTGGAAGAATCAAGGATTCCTGCATTTTTATGCCCTTCTTAGACGCTCCATCTTGCAGTCATCGACAACACTTACTGTACTTATTTAAAAATTGCTCCGCATCACTCTTTTCTTTAAGACAGTTCTTGGTGTTTCCTTTTTTCTGACTTTTGTCTCTTCATTCTCTGTAATGACATTTCCTTTGTTTTCTATTCATAGAGCGGTTTACAGACCTACTGCTTCCTGGTGTTCGCTGCCATCTGCTCGGCAGGAGCCACCTACCTCTTCTTCGTCCTGCCTGAAACCAAAAACAAGACATTTAATGAGATCAGCCAGGCATTCGCCAAAAGGAATAAAGTATCGTTAGAAATGCAAGAAATGAACCACTACCCAGAAGAAAGGAAATCAAGTGCAGAACAAGAATCAAACTTCACTTCTCCTGTGGACAAAGTGGAAACCAAGACCGGAATTGTATAAAACGTGAATGTGCTTTGGGGAGGGGAGAAAACTCCTCTAATTCATTATGTTTATGGCAGCACACAACTTGTATTTTTATCATTAGAGCATAAACTGCTTCCTCCTTGAGTATATTGTATGTTTAAAGTGAGTGTGAATGAATTTGCTAGCAGCTAGGGTGATGCTAGAGGAAACACGAGGCT
Source organism: Crypturellus tataupa (assembly GCA_034781795.1). Classification (NCBI taxonomy): domain Eukaryota; kingdom Metazoa; phylum Chordata; class Aves; order Tinamiformes; family Tinamidae; genus Crypturellus; species Crypturellus tataupa. Next base: position 8,600,700 of record JAWLRI010000332.1, on the reverse strand, counting down.
GGCATAGCAGCAGCCAATTAATTAAATTGGAGCCAGAGTTTTTGGGGTAGGTGCTGCAGTCAGTGAGGTGGGAGTCTGGGCTCAGAGAAGGGAATGGGGGTGACCTGCAAGCAGACCTTGGCCGAGCACCTCAGTGCAGCAGTGGTTGGATGTGTGTGTGGTTGTCAAGGAGGAGGCAGCAGGAACCAGCGCTGCTAAAAATCAGTTCAAACAAACCTGAAATGGCATCAGCTTGTATTTTGCTATGTTTCCCAACCGTAATTTGAGTTGCACATGAGATTAGAGGATTTGAAAGACCACTTGTGGCACTCCCCTGCCCCCCATTCCTTTTCCAGCTCTTCTGACATTTTTGTTGCGTTTCAGTTGCTTCAGCTGAACACCACCCAGCTTCTTACAAACGGAAAGTCCCAAATCCCAAAGGTTTTCCTCATCTGGCTCTTAAGTAGGGTTGCCTGGATTGATGAGACTGCAATTCTTATTTATTTTTGTAAGACTAGTTATAGAAACCTTGAAGTGAAAGGAAAACTAAAACTTCATGGTGAAATGCAAGAACTATAATTGTAGGTTACAGAATGCAGCATTCAAAAAAACACCAACTTTCCCAGCCTGTTACAGCTGCTAAAACAATTCTGGAGGAGAAGGAAGGGAGAAAGTGTTTTTCTTACCTTTTTTTTTCAAGCTCTTCTTCAAACAAGACTTATAAGCCAAAATTTCCCTGTAACCCAGTGAAATGCCATTTCTTAACATGAAGATCTTCAAATTAATTTGAAGATCTTAATCTTCAATTAAGATCCTAACATTTATTTAAGCACTTATTTTCCTTCGGGCATTAGATTCTGAAGCACTGTGTTTAATTTCCTTTCCTTAGTTTCTGAGCTACTTAATTTGAAATTAAATGCTGGTACTTTGGTACTTTTAAATTAAATTGGTACTTTTAAATTAAATAGTTATTGTTTTAAATGAAAACTCAGTAAGTCTTGGGGCCGGTCTCTGTTAGGAGCAAGGTCTGTAATAAGTAAGTGCAGCATTTATGGAGAGCCAACTGCTTCTTCAAGGCATACTTACTAATGCAGAAACCCGTAGATTTGGGGTGTTTTGAATATGTGTATATATAAATATATATGTACACATATATACACCCCTATATATGTGTTTGTGTGTGTGTACATATATGTGTGTGTGGATGGATGTAGTGGAAAATCACTTTCCAATACTTGTTTTTTTCAGATTTTCCTGATTTAAGATGTTTATTGTTTTGTTTTACATTGTAAGTTAAAATCAGAGAACCTAATGTTCATCTATTACTGCTGAATGATGTGTATAGTGTACTGTGATTTATTTATTTGTGGCATATTTACTGCACGCATAGTAAACTGACAATGTAGATCATCTAATAGAGCAATTTCACTATTGGATAATAGGAGGAAAATGGTCAGATCCTGTAAACCAGGAATTATGCTCTTTTACTGGGATAGAGGCACAGTAGTAAGAAAATGAGTAAAGATATGAATAAGAGGATTAAGAATACGGAATCAGTTTTATAATATTGGTGCTATTAAGAAATTGAGTGAATCAGAATTATTCCAATTGATGGTCATATTTAGAATCTAATCAAATACTATAGAGAAAAAGGAAGCAAAATGTCTTCTAGTAACCACTTGCAGAATTGCACAGCAAAGGGAATGTCCTCTTTCAGTAACTTTAGTCGCCTATTCCAGGTATCCTTTGGGATTTTGTGAGGCTTGCCAAGTGGGGGTCTGTGTGAAAATCTGCTTGAATGCCACCCCTTCACTCGGTTTTAGGAAAGAAGGCTTTCCCTTCTGCCGTTAGGACATCTACCATTGGGCAAAGCCTCCTTATTCCAAGCACGAAGCACCTTACTTTGCACTTAGTGCCGCTACCAGGATGTGATGTGATCCCACATGAGGCAAGGGGCAGGGCTGGAATCAGTTGGGATCATTACAATTAATAGAGTTTAATACTTAGTGCTGTTCTTCAGTGCACGTTAGGGGCATGAGTTGTTGGCAATGTTGCCACTGGATAGCTTTGGTAACAGCCGTGTTGGCCTGATACGGCAGTCATACGGAATTCCTGCAACAAGATGAAATCATCTTAGAGTCATCCAAACAGTTGCGTCTGGAGGCCAGGTCTGAACAGGTTAGTAAAGGGGCGGTTCAGCAGGTCATCACCAGGACAGAATGGACCACGGGGCTCTGCGTTGTTCCCTTCTGCAGCCCTGTCTGCCCAGCCAGACCCAACACAGGCACACGCCACATCCTCCCTTTCTGAGCTGCGGCAGGCCGAGTCCACCTGGGAAACTGTCACCTGCCTCTGCTGCCGTTTGCTCAGGTGTACGGTACAGAAAAAAATAATTCCCGACTCCAGATATGTATTTGTGTAGGTGCTTTGCTCACTGTCTAAGGAAGGTGCTACACACTCTTCTGCCTTCGGTTTGGGGAGTTTGTGAGGAAATTTCAGATGGGCAGGAATTGTACAACTTTCACATCTCTGACCGTAAAGGGTTTTGTGTTCCTAAATTCGTTCAGCACCATGTGTTTTTTTGGTTGTTTCTTTTTGTCATTTATTTTTTCCCCACTGTTAATGCTGCTATATCTTCTTCAACAATGAGAGGACAAAATGGAAAATATCAAGCATTTATTATTTGTTTTCCTGGTTGAATGTATCAGATTGCCTGTATGCCCTTGAAAGTGGGAATACTTTCTGTGGTGCCACATTCGGTGTTCCTCTCTGTGACTGCGAACGAGATCTGTCTCAACTGTGTTTCTTTGTACATGAGTACCGCAAGTAGGTAATGTGTTTGATTGATTATATCCACGCACAATGATTACAAAATAAAACTTTGGAAATAAATTTAAAAGGTGTAGAATTTGTTCTGTATAAATGTGGATCTACATAGCTTGCCAAGTTTCACTGACCTTTTTCCTGTTTTGTTTTGTTTTGTTTTTGTATGGCCCACTACAAACCCTAAACCATTTCAAACTCCATAGGAAGCTGACTGGCTGCCTAGGAGATCTTGGGAAGAAGATAATTTCTGAACCTCTATATTTGGTGAAGCATTAGTTCAATTATGCTCCTCAACTCAGATTCCACCCTTCTTTCCTTCTTATATTGCATTTTAGGAATAAAAATCTAGATGCCAGTGTGAGGTAAATGATTAAAAATAACTAGTAGTAGCAATAAAGTAGTAATAAGTGTATATGGGAACTGTTGAGCCTGGTTTGTAGAAAGTCGCCATTTACCATTTTCATGTTGCTAAAGCTCTTCTTTCTGATGTGAAATTCAGTCAAATGAATATTTTTACCTCAAAGATGTGCAAAACCTGAGATGTGAAATATATATATAAGAAATAGAATTTCATACTTCAGATCCTGATGCCAATTTTCATTCCAAAAGGTTCTGTTTTTTAGTGGTACTAAATGCAAGTAATTCAGCCATATGGGACAATTTCCATCTTTAAAGTGAAAAGAAAAAAGTAAAAAAAAAAAGTAATCTCTTTGAAATTTCTTTTGTTTCCTTCCTTTGATTATTTTTATGTGCTTTTCCTTACAGAAAATGTCATAAAAAGCTGTTATAGCTCCCATCACCTTGCACAGCAGAAAAAGCAAATCTGAATAAAACATTCTTATGAGATGCTTGCCATCTTTTTTGTCAGCCTGGCTCCTAGAAACAGACTTTGGATACAATCTAAAAATTCAAACTATATCGATCCAAACTATGAAGAAAGTTTGCTAAGAAAAGTATTGAAAAGGTTCAGTCTGGGTCCATGCTTAATTCTCTCTGCAGATGATAGTATGTCTAAGTGAACCCTGTGCAGGCCCAAGCACTCGAGATGTCTTCACAAGAGGCAGGTTTCATGGCAAAGACTTAGTGCTTGGCCTCAGCCGGGTTCTCACAGCTCACTAAGCAGTCGCGCTCAACCCCAGTAACCACAGGCCTCCTCCAGCCAAGCTCAGCTGTGTTACCTCACTTTGCCATCATCTGAGAGCAGCAAAGGACATGGATGGTCATGAATTTATGACTTACGACCATCATGAGTTATGACTCAGCTCCTTCTTGCGATGTTTCTGTGAAACCTGTGCTCTAGGCAAAGTCTTTTGAAAAGCGGCTTTCTCTTTTTAAAAAGAATAGAAAAGAAAGCATCCTGGAGTCTCTTTTCCAGTGATTATTGCAGTCAGTAGATGGCTCCTCCAGTGGTTTCATCTGCATTAGGTGAAAACACAAGGTAAAATAAATGTGTAACAGCGTTTGCATACAGGTAGCTCAAGTCCCTGCATCTTTTACCAACCGAGGTGGGAAGTCTTTTTTGGAGATAGGCAGGAAGAACAAAATCTGTGAATTGTGAGCTCTCTCAGTACCACCTGCTGCGCTCTGAGGAGTTACCTAGCTTTCCTCTGTTTTCTGGTCTAAGTTTCTCTAAAGTGTGTGTGGCTGCAAATAGAGCCCAAGTGCAGCACTGCATACAGGAAAGATTGTTCGTGTTTTAGGAAGCCCTATGCAATTTTGCCTCCTTAGATGGTAAACTTGGTTTGTTTTCTCCATCTAGAAGGAAGATATAATAATTCAGATGGTGCAAAAGCTGATATTTTTATTCTGTATTTGTGTTGTTTTATTTTTTTTCCCTCTGTCCCTCTGTCTCTCTTTTTTTCAAGTGGGAGCAGTAGAGAAAAGTGCAAAGCATGAGATTGCTGGAGCTGTTGGCTGTCTGAGATAATTCCCAAAGGTAAAAAGTAAAAGATAATCCTGCCTCCAAAACACAATAATTAAGTGTGTTCTTGTAAAACTAAAGGATAATATGTCTGCTGCTATGGAAGCTGCTACACAGACACTTTTTTATTATTATTATTTTCTCTTGTTTATATCAGTTCACAAGTAAGCTAAATGCTCTGCTCACCTCTTGAAATGTGTTCCACCTTTTGTTTCAAATTCATTCCACCAACTATATAAATATTTTTTATACTTTAGATTTGAAATCAGGAAATTGTTACCTATGAGGTAAAGCAAACAAATCAAAATTATAGAAGTGATAAACACAGTTTTCCATACAGGCTGTCATTTGCAAAGATGAGTTCAGAGAAGAATTTATCTCTCAAATTCACTTTTGACATGTTTTCATTCCTGATGAATAGGACTCTGCAAACTATATATATAGATGTGTGTATATATATATATTACACTCTCTCTCTTTTTACATTATCCCATAGTAAGAGTTTCAGCAGTTTTAATCCTCAGACTTTAAAATGAAAAGA
>JAWLRI010000332.1:8564158-8595303 GCA_034781795.1 Crypturellus tataupa | reverse complement strand
AGGAAGGAAGGAAGGAAGGAAGGAAGGAAGGAAGGAAGGAAGGAAGGAAGGAAGGAAGGAAGGAAGGAAAGGGAAAGAAAGAAAGAAAAAGAATAAAGAACATTAGGATCTCATGCCAAATTGTTAACTAGGTGTCTATGGTGCTCCATTAACAATAGCTATGAAGAATGCATTATTGTGTTATTAAGTAACTATAACTATATAATAACTATAATGTACTTTTTTCAAAGGAAAAAGAATTGATTTTGAGATGTTTGTTGCAAGAAACAGGAATCAGTTTGACCCAAACCTAGAAGAAATATCTCTCAGAGTAGCTCCATCTCTGAACACCAGTACTAAAATAATTACAAAGGTGTAATAAGAGAAGCACTTTCCTCTTGTCAAATATGCTTCAAAGAGGAATTTGTGAATAGGAAACTGATCCTTCCAGATGACTTTGGGGTTTTCTTTTGAGACATCAAAAGATACATTAAAACTTTTTATCCAACCAGAGTAAAACCATCAGATTTGTCTACAAGTGCGTCAAGGAGCAGGACATACTAGCATAGTGTTTAGCCTGAGCTAACCCGAATACCTAGTGAAATCTGGGTTTGAAAGATCAAGTGCACAGCTGAGATAAATGGTCTGAGCAGCTTAGGCACTGCAGGGTCTGGTTTAATTAGCATGAAACATTTAGGAAGGAGACTCAGGTATCACCCTGCGCTAATGATGAACCTGCTGCTTAGGCAACAAAGGCCAAATCACTAATACTAATGCAGCAGGTTAAATTCATGCTAAGCAGACACAAAGTGCTGGGCATCGTCTCTGAAAAGGGATATAGAATAAAATAGGGGATAACAATTATCTGAAGATTTCTAACAGCAAGGGAGAGTTTAAAAAAAAAAGAAAGAAGAAACATGGCAGGGGAAAACAAAACAGAATGCAAGACAGATGGATGCTTGTTTTTACAGTATGTGATTCAGGCCCTATTCAATTAGCAATTAAAAATAAATATAAAATTAATAACAAAAATTTAAAATGCATAACTACAACTGTATAATTCATTGGCACAAATTGGAATTAATGAATTTTTATAGGATTAGATGTTTAAATTTATGATGAGTCACATTTAAATTAGGCAAGAGAAGTAAATAGGGGAAAGGCTACAAGTAAGAGAAGATAATTTCTCTGAGGAGCTGAGCAGGCTGTAGTTGGCCATTCCATCATTCTTTCACCTTCTTCTAAGGTGTACAGACAGTTGTTGGGACAGGATTTTGCTCTATGGGAGCTCTGGGCTCAGGTATGCTGTCCTGATTTTTACAGGTTACGGTGAACCATGTGCTGGCCTAGAATTCTGTAGAAGCAAATAAATCCCAGCACTAAAAAAAAAAAAAAAAAAAAAAAAAAAAAAAAAAAAAAACTGTCATTCTCACAATTAATGTTTCCAAAAAAAAAGAAATTTTCCTTACAAGGGAGCTTTTCACATCTAAATTGGAAATGATGCATAGTGATTATCACTAGGAAGTTGTGTACTGAATTTTTTTGCTCTTTTTAAGAACATTGCTACATTTTAATGACCTCATTTTGCAAAGCTATGAAATGATATAAGTTTCAGCTTATTTTCATTGTTCATAACCTTGTCTCCTAAGTATTATAAATGAGTGTTAATAAGCTAGAAAAAAAAAAAAAGCTAAAGACTCAGCATATCTGATGAGTTTGTATGGTTTCTGTGTATGGGGACAGCTGGTTTGGCCTATTAAAAATTTAAGGACTTTTTAGTAAGTTCTTTTAAAAAGAATTAAGTGTTGCCAAGTGGGGTAGACTTTGCAATGAAAAATAATGGGGTTTTGCAGCAGAATCCAAATGCAGTGGGTGATGCTGCCACGCAGAGTGTAGGTGGTGATGAAGAGAAGAGCACTTTGGAATGCAAAATCGCTCACACTTCTAAGATTTTTTTAAAGTTTTTTTTTTTTTTTAATTTAGAAGCAACAGAAAATTGTAACACATCCTAGATGCTTGCTTTCACTGTCACTGAGCTACTCGACTACTTTTAAAATATGAGTTTTGAAAGTAAAGCCTTTTTTTCTTTCAAATTAAATTACTTTCTTCTGTACACAATATTTGACTATGGACTGCTTTTTAATACTACTTTCACTCAATTATACCATAAACACATCAAAACGACCACCAGTAGTAACTTCTTTCCAACCCCAGATAATTAATTTTATCTAATGATGATTTATTTAATTTTACAATATTAAATATTGTAGGTGTGATCTGAGATAGCTGGGGAAAAAATGTGGGCACTGATCCTGAAGAAAGCTAGCTGGCATTTTACCCTTTGCTCCCTTTGCAGGTCAGAGTTTCCCTCGGAAGCTTTATGCAACACTGAATATTCACATAAATGTTCCCAGCAGTGTCAAAATGATTGATTACCAATGTAAATAAGTGCTGGTCAGAAGGTGAAAAATTTCAGGATTGCAATCAACAAATTTGTCCTCTTCAGCAAACAGCCAGTGCAGCTGTCACCACCACCCCTATTTCAAGGTGCAACTAATCACAATACTATTGATACCCAAGAGTGAAATTAAAAACAGATCTACAATTTGCTTAGCATTTTGAGAAATGACTCTATTGGAATTAGTAGAATGAATGGATTTGCCTAGGGCAGTTATCTGTAATATTTTGCCTGACCTACATACCCAACTGGGTGCTCACTGTGCCCCCCTTACAACTGACTGGGTTGCATGAGCTGCTCCATGTTGTCATGATGCTGCTTCATGTCTACTCATTCATTTTCTCCAGCCTAACAGAAGAACCAAACGTCTATTTCAGTCCTTTAACACCTACCTGAAGTTAGGTAAAACGTTGCAGCTTACGATGGTGACACATGATAAATGCTTCATCAGCTCCATGACTTTTGAATTTCATATCGATGAATTTCATATCGAGAGTTGCTTCATTCTCACACTCGTCGTGGAGGGAGCAGCTCAGCGCTCGGCTGCACAGAGCCAGCACCATTGCAGACAAAAGCAGGGCTGTGATGGGAATGTGAGAAACAGAAATAGCAGCAGAAATAGCAGCTCCAGCTACTCACTTGCCCATCCCTGGCCCACTAGCTGCCCTGTGAGCTTGAGTGCAGCCTCAACATCTTTAAAACCAAGCGACTTTGCATCTAACACGAGCAGCCACAAACCTTTCTACCACCAGGAGAAATTACTGCTTGAAAAGACATGATGTGTAATGGTTTGCTTAGCTTGAGGTGTGATAGTGTGCTGACAACCACTCTGCTATTGTGCAATGCTGGCTAGACTTTGCTTTTACTCAGAGAAGCAAATACAGTTCTGCTCCATAGTGACTAATAGCTCTGCAGCGTCAGCTATATTGCACTGTGAAAACCACAACACCGAGCTATACTTTGGGCAGTTTTTCCTTATATGCATTCAGTTCAGCACGACGAATTTTTATCACTTTTAAAAGCCTTTCATAGTTATTATGGCGGTCAGGAATGCAAGATGGTTTTTAATGGTTATTTTAGGATAACTGCTGTTCTCAGATGTTGCTTCTACAATATGTTCAAGCAGTAGATCTTCACAGAGGACTGTACCTGCCAGGTTTCCAGAAAGACTTGCTTCAGAGCTAACAGTGCAGCAATGGGATTACTCTGCCAGATAATTTACAAGGGCAGAGATCTCTGTGTGCAGAACAGAGCATGCACACAGAAATGGTCTGGCATGTTAATAAATGTGTGCAGTTGCCAGAGCCAATCATGCAATCATGGAAACTGTATGCAAACCAGGGACATAACTGCATATATATTATAATGTGCACTGTTCTTTATACATACATACACACACATACATATATATATAGGTTGAAAAGAAAGACAATCCATATTCAGTAGTAAACCATAAAATCCAGTAATCTGCCTCTCCTGGCATATGTTTGAATAAGTGTTTATTAAGCTGAACAACCTCATTTGCTTTTCTAGATCAGCCTTTAGACTTTTAATTTAAACTATTTATATGTTTGAATAAGTGTAGCTTTATTAAGCTGAACAAACTCATTTGCTTTTCTAGATCAGCCCTTAGATTTTTAATTTAAACTATTTATATAGTGGAGATGGAGAGTTGAGTGATTTTCTTTCCTTAGTTAGAAGGGCAATGTTATATAACTAGTCACTGGAATAGTTATATTCCTTGAACTGTAAATGCGACAGCACAGAACAGGCAAAGGGGATTCTAGTTCCCTGTTGATTTTGATTTTTCCACATTCATTCCCAGTTATTGATGTGAAGGGTTTTGTAATAACTATCATTGTGCTTACTCAATGTCCATGTCCTTCCACGCTGTTAAAAACTAATAGCAATAAACTTCAAAACACAAAACATAGCTCTTGTTGAGTTTAGAGAAGCTTAAAGCATTGCAAATGAGTCCTCATGGGTTATTTTCAATGTGATCCTATATAAAACATATTCAGAAATCCTCATACAGCTTAACTAGCGGCCCTGAATAAGCACAAATTTGTATTACATTAGTACTGAAATAGTGACACTCTTTTCTGTATTGCTCCATTTATACTGGCAATAGAAAGAGAGCCATATCAATCTATTAAGGCCCCCATCTTTACATATACTCAAAAACAATGTTCATAGAAAAAAAATAGATGATGAAGGCAAGAACATGGATCCAGTCTGTTGCTCCCAAGATGCAGGGACATGTAGCACCCTGCGCTGCAGGCGTGTGCTGGAGGCACCGCAACACCACTGTGCATACAGAGGGAGAAGATCCATATTCTTTGTCAGGTCTGTTTTGGAAAGACACCAGCGTGTTGAGCACATACCCGTCCTCTGTTTCAGTGTCTTATGGTAAGCAAGGTTTCCATGGTGCCTTCCTTCTTCACAAGCAGCACAAGAAGAAATTTGCAGTCACGGCTAGGATGCTGTTTTGAATCTCATCTGCTGGCTTAGGCATCATCGATGCACATAGTATTTTTTTGGTTTCACATGTTCTTTATGAGGTTTGCAAGCTTCGCATTTTTCAATCAGACTGCAGGCCCACAGCATGTGTAAAGCACTCCTCAGGATCCGTAAGGAGATGCTGTTCAATCTGGCTGGTAAAACTTAAAGCAAATCACATACTGCAAAAATATGTTTTAAAAACATGTTTTTGTGATGGTGGCAGACATCAGTCTAGGAGGAAGGAATGAAAGAATTGAAATTTAGAGGGGAAAAATATTAAAAAAAAAAAACATTGAGGAGGTCCAGATACATAAAATATTGCTGCACAAAGGAAATAAATTGTTGCCTGTGCCCACAGTGGATAGAACAAGAGCCAGCAATTTGAAAATCTTTATAGCACTAAATATTGGAAGACGCTAGACCAACCAGTTCGGATAGCTGCGGAAAGTTCCTCTCTGGTTTATTCTAGGGAACAATGTGAGCAAAGACTCACATTGGTTTAGAGCTAATCCTCCTGCGATAGGGCCCTGGGAGGCTGCTGTGAAGCTCCTTCAAGTCCATGGCCTACGACTGCGTTGTGCAGCACCGTCCAGGCCTCGCAGACCTCGGCGTTCAGAGCACGTCGCTGGCAGGAAGTTAAAGGGCAGGATAAAGCTGAGAGCGTCACACCACAACAATCAGAGAGCACATCACAAGCCATGGAGGTAACAACCATCTCCCTTGTTCCGCTGCGGTGTCCCTGGATCCCCACGGCCCCCCTGAGAACAGAGCAGACCACGGGAAGCTCGGGAGCCGTGGATCGGGCACATCTGCTCGTGCTCCCTGCGGGATCACCTGTACTCTGCGGCTTGAGCCTTCCACCGCTCTCTCCTCTTTCACACTATCACCAAGGCCTCTCGGTGCAATTTCGCTGACTAACAGGACGCAACAGGTAATTGTTGAGTTTTTTGCATGACTTCACATGGAAAAATCCTCTCTTAATTTACATATTTTTGTCTCCAGCAGGAGCAAGCTGCAGCACTGATCGTTTTTTTTTTCACATGTCCAGAGCTCATTTAACCTTGATATTTATTTTACAATTCAGAAGGGAAAAAGTTAGCCATAGCCACACCAATTCTTCCAGCATTATTTCCAGGTAGTTCTGCCTCCAGTGTGGCTACCTGCTGGTCTGCAACACCCCTTCCATAGAGACCAGCTTCCCCTCTGGACTGTGAGGAGCAGAAATTGTTGGAAATTACAGGAAACAGGAAAACATTCTGACGTCTCAACATCTGAGGTCTAAAATGCTGGACATATCAATCTGGACAGTCTAATTACATTTGTGATTTTGCAGCATTTAAAAGACACATTTCAACTGCATCGTATTTTAAAGCCACATGATGAAAAAATTGCCGCTGAATGATTTTATTTCCTTGGCTCAACCTGAGTAACAACAGCAGTTTCTGTTGCTATTCTCTAGTGGGGCAGCACAGTTTGTGTCCCATGGGCTGCACCATCGGGTACCGCAGGTGAGCTCCCCTTTCAGGCAATATGGAAAATGAGAGTGCGAACTCCATCATTAACCATCACAAACTTTCAAAGCGTCTTGCTGCACGCTGGCAATTTGAGAAGTACAAGTTTCTGAAATGATTCATGATAATATAGACTTAAGCAACAAATATCATGCTGAAAATAGAGAGAATATGGTCTCTCTTCAATATATGTCACATCTGCTCCATGATAAGCATATGCTGCACAGTTGCAGCATATACTTTCATTAGCAAAGATAGTCAACTTCTCGGAAGAGCTCTCCATCTACTTCCAATAGTTACATAATGCTTCACTGTAAATGTTCATACTTTGGAAGAAAAATACCCTGTAAAGTACATTTTAAAGATCACCTTCAACAGCAAATTTCTAGCAAATCAACTTCCTAATGTTTACAATGCATATATCAGAGTGACCTGTGACACATGAAATGCTTGACACCCTCTCAACAGCTCAGCTAATGAAGATAAACGATTAAGTTCTTGACACATTTAATCGTTACTTTTGTTCAGGGCTGGTACCCACTTCAGTGCAGGATGCCCTGGGCATGAAAGAGGCCTTCTCTCTCTGTGCTGTCATCATTTCCCATTATTACCATTGTAAAAGGGAGCTTGCAGCATAGATCTGTCCAGCTCATGCTTCGTTGCCCACACCTCACCCCCAGCCATTTAAAATCTCTCCCTCATCCTGAAGCTAAGTCATAGCAGCAGCAAGACTCCAAGACTAGTGAATACACCCAATTCCTGGCAGGCGAGGAAGCATCTCAGGCAGCTCCTCTTGAGGGTCTTCAGCCTGGATTTTCCTGCAGTCAGTTGGATCACGCGTCAAACTCATCCTCCACATCAGCTGCAGGAGCCTGGGGAGGTTGCTGTCATCTTCTGCTTGTCAGGCATTGCCAGAGCTCCTCTTCCTGTAGTACATGGTTTATAGCTGTAGCCTGGACCATTTAAAAGCATGTAGAGTGTCGCTTGGGTCAGGAGAGCTAGTGACTCCTGCCACGGAGAATTTAACTGAGGCTTAAGCATCTGTAGCAGTGCTCGTGGCTGGGTGCAGAGGAGACATCGCAGTGCCGGGCACCCAGGATCCTGGGTGACCTAGTAGCACCTACAGGGCAGCACTAGCAACACCAGCAGCCTACGCACAATCCTGGGAAAAAAGATTCCTGGAAAAAACATAAAAACTAGTCACAGCTAGAGGCATCCGCCATCCAAGGAAGCTCTGTCTACTAGAGCTTTGGCGTTAAATGCCTTCCTACCAGTGAGTAAAGTTATCTTGTCCCTAGGACTCTCCCTCACATGTGGAAGGACGGTGAAAAAGCCCTCATGCCCATATTGACCAAGTAACTGCTCATATTTAGTCTTCACTCCCTGACAGCACTTTGCCATCTGCTACAGTGTCTGAATGATCCCTAAAGTTAGGGACTGACCCTGAATCATACTATGTATAATAAAAAAAATATACATATACTTTTTTTTTTTTTACATTATTATATGGAATCTAAAGTATTCTTCTAGTTCTGCAGTTCCCCAGTGCTTCTGTCATGTTAGGCACACAATTATTGTATTTATTTGCCGCTCTCAGACTAGCACAAGCATTTTGCAGTGCTTCTTTTCTTGTTTTGTTTTGTTTTGCTTTTTTCTCCTTTTTCAAATAGTGGTAAAGAAGAGCTTTTTTCAAAGGAGCTTGAAATTCATTTGAGCAATAAAAGAAGTGGTTAGATTTTGAAATGGAATGAGCTGAGCAATGAGGCGAGCATGGACCATTAGCATCTTTTGAAAACTGGCTCTTCTGTAAGTACCTGAAGTGAAGCTGGTTGCTGGAAAAGTTCTCGCCTCAGCTCTGCAAGCTCTTTCAAATTATTCAAAATAATTAAAAAATATTTTGGTTTCATCTGGATTTTAAGCAGCATAAATTAACTCAAGGAACAGCTTTTTTGCAAGAGTATTCATGCAGTGACCAAAACTTCCTCAACCAAATTTTTGTACAACTGTTCAGTACTCTAATGTTCAGTACTCCTATTTTAAATGTTAAAAAAAAGAAAAAAAAAAAAAAGAAATATATGATATATGGATGAGGAGGAGTTAACCCATGAATTATCTAAATTACTTTTTCCCAATGTCTTTCCTGACATTGTCTCTTTTGTCAGAGAGATCAAGGTTGCTGGAATCAAAGCTTTTAATCACAATTGTGTCAGAAATATCAGACTGCACAGCTGAAAAAATGCATACAGTTTGCAGGAAGACTGAGAAGAACCAATACCTGGATACCATGGTGATAAGTGAATGATAGCACTGTGTTGCTTTCCCACCGAAAGGTACTGCCCCAGATGTAACCAGGGCTTTATTTCCAAGATTACATATATAAATTTTAGATGAAGAAGCTGAAAATAGTATTCATCGTCCAAATTCTGTTAAGTCTCTAACCATTATTGTGCCTATGTAACTCTGCATATGTTAGTCCCATTGTTTTTTCACTAAAATGGTAATAAAATCCTAGTACTTTAGTCTCATAAGGTGAAATGCAAGTTCTATGCTAAGGCGAGATGTGAAATGTTGAGGTTGCTTGTGGGAGGAAATGGGCCTGATGAGATGCTGAAGGACCTGCATGCAGGCTACCATTAGTCCTGAGGCTGCCAGCTAACCTGTGTCCTGGGAAGTCCATCTTTTTCCCCTCTATTGTGGATCTTCAAGCCCCGCTCCGATGCAGTCCTGTGCCACATGCTCTAGGTGTTCCCGCGTGTGCAGGGAGGTTGGACTAGATGATCTCTAGAGTTCCCTTCCAACCTTAAGGATTCTGTGATTCTATGATCTGGTTAAAGGAGTGCCCCCTGCCCTAAATAAAAGCTGGCCTTTTTCATACTGCCTTGCAATGTTGTACTCGGTGCATCCGAGTGTTCTGTTGGAACATAGAAGTCCTTGGAAATTGGCAGGTGCAAGGAGAGGGACAGAGAGGCCAGCAGAGCAAGTCTGCGCTGAGCACAGCAAAAGTTTTCAGACATCCCAAATTATTTGCGCCACAAGTTATCAGAAATATATTTTCCTAAAAACTCCTCTATTATTTTATATCACATTCCTGAAGAATCAAGTTACTATCAGTTCCTCAGTGCATTGGCCAACACTTTTTCTAGGGGCAGCTAACATGTAAGTTTTGTTTTCAAGCATAGCTAATGGTGTGGAAGTCTATGATGAAGAAAATAACGCCAGTATCCATTTTCCCATTTTCAGTTTGCTTTAATCAGTACTTATTCTATAGCTGGAAATGCTGTGTAAATGCTACTGCTGTTATTCATAGCACACGTTCAATCTACATATATAGTTTCCTCTGTTGGTAGCATACGAATAGCATGTCTCGTACTTTGAAGATCATTTGGCTCAATTTGTGCAATGCTTGCAGATCCTTCTAGTCCCAAAAGGTAATATAAGTATAAATTATTGTTTTCATAAGTTGATTTCTTCAATTAAGTATAGACTTTGCTTATGCTCATTTTTTTTATTTATGGATCTATTTGTTGATTCTTAACATAAAGCAGGACACTAAAGTGTAATATTAATTGCTTCCATTAAAAGCACAGATAATCAAACTGTTTGGTACATAGGTTTTGATTTTAAATATAAATAATTTTCTAAAAGTGAGCTTTCAAAGTAATTTGACAATGGAAAAATTAGTATTGCTTTCATAGATTAGCAGAATCTCTTTTCTATTATTGTTAGAAATTTGAGAAACGATGATAAATAAATAAGAATAAAGTAAGTAGGTTAGAATATGTGGACATGTTTTCAGGTAGCGGAGTTGAAATTTGTGGAGTGAGACCTATAAACGTATTTGGACAAACAAGTTTTCAGAAACCATTTCCCTGCCATCTCGAATCATCACAGGAAATTATGTATAAGTATTGCCTGATCATCTTCCCAAAGTTCAGAAAGAAATATCTTTAAACTGTTTTAAAATAGCAAACTGATAAGTAAAAGTTGTGCAGAGCTGTAGAAGATGAATTTGGTCGTTGTGAAACCCTGTTACTGCGAGTGCTTCCAGCTGTTGATCATGCCCGGCTCTGTCTGTGGAGACTGGGTGCACTATTTGTAAGCGGCTTAACTCAGGCGGGAGAGAGGCAGCAGCAGATCCTCGTCTGATGGATTTTCTGGAGACAAAGTCAACACAAGTCCTGGCCCTGGCCCCATCGACATCGGGCTGGCTCCACACATAACTGCAGAGCCTGGTCCTGGCGGTGCCGCGCTCCCGCAAAGCCAGCGCTCAGCGTGCCAGCGCTGGAGGTTTGTAAGGATGCTCCAACCCCACCCTCACCCAGAATAAACTGACATCCTTCCATCCGCTTCAACCGCTCCAGATATAACACCCCGGGTCTGGAACCAAGTCTGTGGTGTTGGGTGTTAATGCTGTCAGAGAAAAGCCTATTTTTCTGTCAGTTTCAAAGATATTTTACAATATGCAATCTGTTAAGTTCCACAATTTCTTACCTATGAATTCTTGATTTCAATTCCCAAAGCACACCCTATTACTGAGTAATGTCACACTAGTTGTTTCCAGGATCACTCTTCTGTCCTTCAGGGTAAAATTCAGTCTTAGTACATTCTGCATATCAGAACAACAACTGTGTAAAAGATGATGAATGCTGCACTCTGGCCCAAGACTTCTATTAAAATAAACCAAAACAAAGTTTATTGTGAATACAAAACTAGCTATAGAGAAAATATGAGTCTGTTCTGCCAGCAGACAAGATAAATGTCTCCTTATTGCATATCTCTATTTTCACTCCAGCAGAGTTGCAAGCTATATTAAAATCTGAAGGACTCCACCTCCTTATCCCTCTCTTTGGAAAAGATTTTAATTACTATTAGGGTTACTCTTTAATGAGTGGATATTTCTTAGACCCTCTTCCAAAGTCCGAGGCTCATGAAGCTCCCCCTCCAGCCCTACATAACTCTTTGCTTAATTCACACTCAAGAGTATCTTATTGCACAACCAGAATTTGTTTTGCAACTAAAATTTTAATGGGCTTCGATAAGATCAGCTGATGTCTAGTGGAAACCTGTCACCAGAGGTACCAGGAAACCTGCTGCTTTCCGTGCCTGCAGGTTGTGAGGATACCGAGATCCTGTTGTGAACAGCGTTAAATCACGGAAAACATCCTGGGCTGAGCCTTGCCTCATGCCAACCAGACATGACCCCAGTGTCCCCCAAGCAGAGCCGGGCAGGTGACCATTGCGAATCAGCAGTTTCTCATTTCTCTGTCATTTCTTGTTTTTCTGTCATTTCTTACTACAGAGCACTCTGGTGAGTTAGTGCAGCTAATAGGTCATGTTTCCCCTCTTTTGGATGACAATGCTTGTGCACAGCATTACTGGGTCTCAGGTAAGTGTTATACAAAACTTCCTGATTACAGCCTTTCAAATATGGAGCAGGAAAACATAGATAAAAGCTTCTAGGTCCAGAGCTGTCAATATTTTTCTATTTACAAGCTCCTAAAAAGTTTCCGCTAGATGCACACACTGCTGCATGTGGCAAAGCCTATTGACGGTAAATCTACTTTTTTTAGATACTTCCCTGTATTTTTCAAAGTAACACAATCCCCCAGCAAACAGCCACAGGCCAAAGCCATTTTTCTAAGCATAGTGCTGTGCTTTTAGTCTGAGAGCCATCTTTCAGTTCACAATGTTTTTTTTTATTTTACTGGAGCTCCCTAAAAGAAAACAACTTTCTTAAATCTTTGTGATTGCCAAGGGACAAGAAGGCAAAAGGTGATTCCTTTGGATTTGCAAAAAAATAAATAAATAAATAAAACAAGAGAGAAAGAAAATGCCGTAGTTCCTAAGTTCAGCACTCCAAAAATGACTTTCAATTTGACAAGCCTGAGTGGAAAGAGCACTTCCACAGACTCTGAACTGCAGCTCTACTTTGCTCAGGAGCTGCACAGCACAGGTCAGGTCAGTGAGAGATGCAATGGGGAGCAAAACAGAGAATACTGACAAGTCATTTGCCTTCGCAGAAGAAAAAGAGAGGAATCATTCTGACATAAATCTTAAAAGCCTCATGAGCATTTTCTTTTTAAAGGGCATAAAAGGGGAGCAAATATAATTATAAAAAAGAGTCCAGAGCCCCTGGAGGAATCTGGGAGACTCTCAGAGGACCTGTGTATGAAAAACACTAAACAATAAAGCAACCACTATATTATTAAAAAAGTTCCCTGGGGATTTCTCAAGTACACAAATCAGATTGCTCCCTGCGAACAAAGCTCTTGTCATTCTCCAGGGAATCTCCACTGGGACATAAATCCAAAGCCTGAAAGCAAAAGGAAATGAGTCATTGCTCTCTCTCAGGTGGGCTCCCACCCTGCCTAGAACACACAGAATGACCACTTAAACCCTGAACAAGGTGAGTAGAGGAAATACTGATTGTAACTGATTGAGACTGATTCTTCAGCTATCACCAGCTGAAGAACCTGTCCGGTGACGTAATGCAGCTTGAAAGACTCAGCATATGCTAAAGACCTTAATTAAATTATTACACATATACATTTTTGAAAGTCATGATACAAACCCTCATCACACTTCTCAACACAATTGCCAGTTTATTTATTTAGCTAGTTTTGAAAACAAAATTCAACTTTACTAGAAGAGAGACCTATTTTGCAGTGTTTGCAGGTGTTGTGGAGCACTGCTGAGGTGTAATCAAAAGAGCAGCTGCATTCTGAACAGTCACAACTGCAGTTTAAAACAGCAATGCAATAAAAGAGTGACTGTGAGCTGCATACTTTGCAGTTACAAAGTATGGAAGCACTGCAGCCCAGTTAGCTGCATGCTATTGCAGTTAATGCAACAAACAGGATCAGACAGTTTCTAAAGCACAAGATGTCCAAAGATAAATAAAAAAGCTGTGGGAGAATATCTTAAGTGGAGGCAACAGCATACTGGTAAGAAAGTATAACTGAAATTATAAATGTTGTTTAGTTGCTTTTTGTACAGTTTCATCTTCACCTAGCGATTTATCTTCCAGTTAATAATATCAATTATTCAATATTAATTAATATTTTCCATTAATAATGTTTCAAATATGTCAGTTGCTTTCAGAGAACCATCATGTGTTTTTCGAGTAAGGAGCTTCAAAAATAATTTATTTCCCACAGCTCATTAATAATACACTGCTATTGAAGTACTTCATGTTTCATATTGGTGAGTAGGACCAGCATATTTATGTTTTAAAATACAGGAACCATGTCAGCAGAACTTACTACTAAGTAAAAACTAATTGCAAAACAAAACTTACTGCAAAGTAGGGATAGCTGTTCAAGTTAACAAAGTCAACCTGAAGCACTTCTACTAGCAATTTCTTGCCTGCTACAGCCAGAGCAAAGAATAAAAGACCAGAGCCAGAGAATGTAAATGTGAAGAGAACTTCATGAAGATTGTTGCCAGTCTGGGATGGGAGACTCACTCCTACACCTCAAAACAGTATTGGAGTTAAGAAGTTAAGGCTTCTAAAGCATTGCTAAGGCTCTGGGGGACGTCCCAGGTGTCTTTGTGATCTTTTCCTCTTTGAATTAAAGAAAAAGATGTCTGATCTTCTAGGCAAACTGAGGAGTTGCTAGTTCTATAGTACAGACATGACTCAAGTCAAAAGATAATGGGGAAAAAAAATCTTGTAATCTAGGGGGAGGCAGAAGAGGAGAAACCACATTACACTTCTGGTCTTTTTAGTTTTCGAATTCACCTTCCCTTCTGAGGTAACTGTGATAACTGTTTGACATATTTCTCACTAATTTAGCAGCAAGATCTCCTCAGATAAAGGAAAAAAATACTCCTTCATTAGACTCAGTTCCTTTCTTCTTTAGTGTCTTACTTCCACTGCATAAACATCCCCTCCAAATCCCCCCTTCCTTCCTCCATACACTACCTGTCTGTAGGTGATCACCCTTTCATGAACCAACCACCTGGATCCCTGCAGCTGGAGCCGCACTGCGCATCTCCCACTGTTCCCATCTCTCCGGCCTTGGCTCCCTTTCCCCTACCCTCCCTATCTTCTTCACTGATCTACCCCAAAGGTGACTGCAAAGAGGCGAGGGCTGCTGTGATGCTGGTGCGTGTTTTCTGTTCTCCCCTCCCTCTCCTGGAGGGGAGTCAGGCAGATACTGCCTGAGAGCCCTGATAGCTCTGCATCTGGAGAGGAATAAAACATTAAATCTGTGTTAAGAGATAAAGAAGCATACTGACCCCCAAGCCATGGACAGTCCAAACCAGTCATTGTGCCTCTGGTCATTGCTCTAAGGTCAGTGTGGTGACACCCACGTAAAATAACTGATGTTCTTAATGTTCACAAACCTCAACTTTAGGCCAAAACCCTGCAATCATCTCCATTTTTCAGAATCCGCTGGAGTAGACTGGATGAACATGACCATTTTACTGTGGAATCCTGAGAATGTTGCGACTAGAAAGTGAAGGAGGTTTCCTACCCTGCCTGCTGCGTCAGGCGGCTTCCCAAATGTTGTGTGTTGTGTGTGGGCCACCCCCAGCTGCAGTTGGCTGTGTGCCCGCGTGACTACACGTTGTGTGCAACCCCACTCAGAGCAGGTCACCTCTGCCCTGACACTGCCCTAACACCTCCTGCTCGCTTCAGCTCCTCTGTCACCCTGGAAAACAGCTCACAGCAGTGGCCACACACTGGGCAGCAGTCAGGAGAACAAGTGTTTCAGGCAGGACTTAGTAAAAATAGAAAGATAAGCTTTGCCTGGAAATGTATCTGATTTTAGCAACTTGTATTATTTTTAGCTGAATTAGAAAATTGTTAAAAGAACTTTAGGGCTGGATTGAAAATGAATATCTGAAAAATAACTTCTCAATAAGAACAAAGAAGCTTATTAGAGTGGTGAGTCAAACTGTTGAAAGATAAAGAGAAAGGATTTCTTTTTATAACAGTAATGATAATTCCACTACCATAACTACCTTTCAATACATGATTGAAGGTAATACTCAAACAGACAAATGAATGCATCATTAAATATCATAATAATCATACATAGATTGGGAGAGAGAATCAGAAAGTTGAGTTTCATCACATCATCCTTGCAAACAGAATATTCTTTAAATCAGTCTATTTGTTTCTTAATCTATTTCCACAGGCAACAGGCAGCTGCCAACTTTTTACCTTTGCATATTTTTATCTTTTTTAATTTAAGGTAAGTTTATGGGCACAGCAGGCAGAAATATTGTAACATAAACAGGAAAGCGGGGACTATTATTACCCACAAAGTCCTGGCAGGTTCCAAGTCCCACCAACTCCGTGTGAGTTCTTGTGTCCTGCCTCCAGGCAGGCTGGCGCAGAATAAAGGATGTAAAGACATTACATTAAGTAACTAAGAGAAATGAAATAACATGCCCTATTAATGGCATGCTGCTGACAGTCTGTGGGCATTTGATGGTCTGACATTGAAGTAGATGAGATATTGGGAAAATTTTATACTAAAAGGTCCTCCAAAGACCTGGAAGCAGGAAAAAAAAAAGTAAATCTGAAATCGTTACTGAAAATAAATGGAGAGAAACAAAAGAAATGGCAATATTAACCTCAAAAGAATTGTCCTGAAGTAAAATGGACCATCTATGAAAAAGCAGATCTACCAGCATAAATATTACACGTGACTTCTTTTTTCCTGATAAAGCCTTTATCAAGAAATAAATCTGATGGAAGGAGGAAAAAAATGCAATGATTTTTTCTGTTGAAAGTAACACATAATTGACAGAGCAATGAAACAATCAGATATCTTTGCAGTTATGGTTTTGTGTCATCTGTTACACCTCCCTCCTGAAAAGCAAATAAATTGGCTGTAACATCCACCCTATGTGGAAAATGAATAAAACATCTAGGAAGAGTTTCCCTTTCTCTAGCCCACATATTCTCTGAAACTTGAAAACCACATAAGTCTCTAGGAAAGGTAATAAGAGCAGAGAATTTGGAAAAAAATGTGTAATGGGCGCCTCCCCACTCTATGCCTGCATCTAGCTCAGCCCTGTGCCTTGGTCCTGGCCTGAGCTACATTGCCACACGCCGGAGCCCTCTGTACTTCCCTGATCCCAGCCCCAAGCAGCTGCTTCTGCTTCCCAGCTTGACCTCAGACCTGCATCGTCCCGATGGACTGGCTGACAACTGGACTCTCAGATCAACCTGGTTAGTGTCACCAGACCAGCCCTACACATCTTTCTGGGCTGCGGTGGGAGTGCTGGTGTGGTCCTACCATACCCACCTCGCTGTCACCCTTCGCTCCCTCTCGTCATCCCATATGACGAGAAAAAGCCATGCCATTCTATGTCAAAACATCAAAAACATCAGTGAGTCAAACTCTTCTTCTGAACAATGTTTCTTGCTGTTATCAAATAATGATGTAAATGATGTAATGATGGTGTAAAACTCTCATAATTCAGTGCTGAATTATATATATACTGTGACTTGAAGTGGTCACAGGTACTTTTATATGAACTAGGGAGGTGGGTTTGTAGTAAGCACAGAATTAGGACAAAAGCAATAAAGGACATAAAGTCCCCTGTAAAGTATAATTGAACAGTTTGGAACGATACCTTAAAAGCATTTAAGTTCACAAATAAACTAGACTGGGGAGTTTTGTTCTCCTTGTAATGTGACACTTGAAATAAGGAGCCATTAAGTGAGGCAGAGAAGCAGCAAACCCGAAACTGATCATAAGAATCTTTTTTTTTTCAGAGACAGTCTGACATCCTTCGATTTGAAAGTAAAACCACAGTGAGCTTCCAAGAGCAAGCAGGATATTTACATGATGTCACGTTGTAGTGGATCACAGCTTGTAAAAGGCTACAGGGAAAGTTCTATCTGTGGGAAGGAGGCAATATCATTTAATACCCCAAGTGCTAAACAAGTAAACAGAATTTCAGGTGCATCCATTTTGCTTCATCAGATGTAGATGCAAAATCAGACCTGAGGCTTCTAAAACCTTTTGTTCCCCAAAGTTTGACTGTTACTGTATTGGATGATTAAATATAAGATATCTTAGCTTTCCTGGGAATTATATTAGTCAATGATGAGAAAAGACAGGGAAGGAATATACAGCATCATGCACCAGGGACTGCTACTTTAAATAAAATTTAACATGGAACTACAGGAAAGGAATTTTCTACACCTTAATTTTGAGCTACTATATTAGAAAGGGGAAACTGGGTTAGATGAACCATGCACATGTCTGATCAGATGCGACAGTCCCTTTGTCCTGGGAATGCTGTGCAAGATCTCCCTGAGGACCTTGGCAACCTCCTTCCCACTCAGGGGAAGAACTAGAGGCTCATTTTGAAGTATCTGCAGTACCAAGCTAGTAAATATGACATAGGCTTTCCTAACATTGGAGATGTTAAATCTAACATTTTGTCATACCCTAACTAGGACTTATTAGAAATTTGACAAGGAGAAATGTATGGTGCTATTCAGGTGTCCTTCCTCCACTAGTTTGCACAGCAGAAGCCCTGCTGTTTTGTGCTGTGGGAGCAGCTGAGTTTGGCAATTTATCTTATATAAGTTGCTGAGTAGACTTCATTGATCCTATCATTTCTATTCATGTCTGGATTCCCATCAGTGACCAAATATGGAAAAGTTCGCATAATCCATCTTCTAGGTATCTGCTGCTGCTGTATCAAGCAATTGAGCCTGAAATGAAGCCAGAAGGCAATCCAGTTACTGCTTCCTGACCCAAAAAGCCTTTTTTTTCACCTTGTTAAGTTAAGGTTCTTACCTTTCCCTCTAATCAAGTTCAGAGACTTACCTCCAGGCAGTAAATCAAGTCAGTAGGGTGGCAAAACACAGGTTACACAGAACAGAAGCCAAGAGGGTAGAAAAGCATTAATAACATCCTTCAAATTGTCAGCTTGGGGAAATCCAGCACAAGTGGAAGCTAAATGATGGGAAAGGCAATGAGTTGATATTCTGAAGGATTTTTGATACGTACTGTCCCTTTGAATAGGTGGGTACCACATCCATCCATAACAGCAGACCAGACTTTCTGAGCTTTCCCCCTGGAAGAGGAGAATCCAACTGCAAAATGCTACCAGCCCTAGCCCGGGTGTGAGCTGCCTCCAGATCTGCCCTTGCTAGGGAAGAAGACAGTGCATGGCTGGCCAGCCTTGTGGGGGCTGTTAGGACCACAAACAGTAAGTCCTCAGTAGATAATCACTTTTTCTTGTATTTGAAGCTGATCTTTCTCCTTCTTTCCTCTATTAGTTTCTTATATATGGATATTCTGATCCATAAGGATGGGTAAAGGAGACTGTGTGAAGGAGAAGCATGGGGAGACTGCATTTCCACTATTTCAATCCTCACTAGCTAAAATGTCAATCCAAAATGCTATCAGGCAAGGCTGGTGCAGATCCTACTAACTCCAACAGACCAACCTGCTTTACTGAATAGTTAAGAATAGCAGGAGCTTTGTGTCTGGGTGCAAGCAACAAAAGGAAGTGGCTAAGACAGAAATGTAGGGATATGGAGAAGTGGACATCTTTCTTCTCCAAGCAGAGTGGATTATCAAAGCAAGAGAGTTCTCCTTCAATGCAAAAGCAAAAGTAAAGTCAATGCACCATGCTGAATGATGCAAACTTCCCTTCAGTCACAGGCCAGTTGATGGTAAGTTAGAAACCCGGTTGCAGTCTAGACTCAGACCACCACGGTTTGTCTTAGAGGAAGAATCCACAGAGCCACAGAAACACATTCACATGCTCTGAAAGCCACTGATGGTCTTTCTCACAAAAAAAAAAAGTCTGCAAGGAGTTTGGACTTCCTTCATTAAAAAAAAAATAAAAGAAAAGAGAAATTGTGGTGGCCATAATTTCTAGTGCATAATTCTTTCCAGCTCTGTCATAGGCTAAAAAGTAGCTTAAAATGTGAACACTAAAGAGGTAACAGATGTCTGGTGGGGGATTTGAAACCAAAATTTTGAACTCTAAAGCAGAAGTTAGCTGCTTATTATCTGCAGCCGATAAGGGATTCTTGTAACTTTTGATAAGCCCTGCTCTAAGCAAAAGTGGCACATCCTGTTAATATAAAAACATGAGACAGAACCACCAGGATACTTCTGCATATAGTCTACTTTTATATTACGAAAATATTGGACTCCTTGGGAAGAAGTCCTTGGGACTTGGACTCCTGAAAGAAGATACCCCAGAAGAAGGAGGTGTGGATCTTGGCTGAAGGAAGTGGACTTCCTCCAGCTATTCATGAGCAACTCTCTCAGGAAACTAACAAACACTTTTAAAATGCTATATTTTTTCTAATCCAATAGAAAATAACTCTTTTTTCCTGTACTGAGCAATTTTCTATAGTGCTCCAGCTAATACACAAGGGAATGCAGGAGAGGAGTGGCAACAAAAAAAGTCAATTTTAGAATGGCAAGGTCATCTCTTTTCAACCGTCTCCCCTGCTGAATGAACCATCCTGGCTGACTGAAGCTAGTGAGCTTGCCTTGCTGCCGTCACTGACTTCATCGCATTTGCTTTTAAACACAAGGCACTGAAGCGTAGTATTATTGAAACCTCCTGTGCATCCTCTTTTTAAAAAGGCAGAAAAAGTGGACTGTGTCTCCAAGACACTAGACAAAGCTCCCAGGCAATAGAAGGGAAGCTGAAGGCATCTGAGTTTCTCTGCGGTTGCCTGAACCTGCACACAGGCGGAGGATCTGCAGCCAGCCCAGCGCTCATGGGGGTCACATCACACAGCATCCCCCTGCTTTTACATTGATCCATCCGCTGCTGCAAAACCCCACGCTGGGGTGTTTCCACAGCCCCTGTTCAGGGACAGGGATGCAGAAGTACGTAGGGGCTGGCACTAGGCTCCAGCTTGCAGCGAGCCCGGCGTTAGTGCTGCCGTGTCGCCAGAGCGTTCTCCCGACGTGTGCTGAACCCGGCAGCACCAGCAAGTGAGAAGGGGAGTGAGTTCGCACCTCTCCAGCTAAGCTGGGCTTGCAAGGTCACCCCTTGCTCGCGCAGTTTCATTTGTGCATATGCTGCATTTCAAAGCCTGTGCCAATGGGGTCCAGGTTCATTTGCATGAGGTACAGGCATGCGTGTGTAAATACATCTAGAGCCTAGAATGTACTAAAACACCTAAATCTTTGTTTTGATGGAAGTTAGGTGTTTATGTTAAGTACAATACTCTTGGAAAATCCTGCTTGCAGAGGCACTGTCTCCACTGTGCCTCTGCTCGTACTCAGCTGGCCCCAGCCTTTGCTGAGACACCTACCCAGCCACAGAGGGGTGGCACCTGGAGAGCAGATGTCCCTGCACCACTGTCACTTGCTGACAAGCACACTCGGAGCCTGCCATTTATCTTGGATCAGAAATGTAGTTTGTACAGGCCGGTACTTGCAATGTATGTCATAACTTAGCGCTGGAGAATCTAAAAGAAGTGAGATTTGCCTAAAAGAGTGAGACTTGGCTTCTGCACACTCCAGCAGTTTGAACCAACATGTTCCTCGCCAAGAAGAGTGGCTAAGCTGCAGTGTGGGCAAGGCACCCTCTCCCCTTTCACAAACCTGGGGCATCATCAGGCCAAGATCCAGGTAAGACATATGTTCAGCCTCGAGATTCAGGGCTATCTGCTAACACAACATCCAAACAGAGCCTTGCAGTATTTAAATTTTACACTTTACTCTGCAGCTTCCCTGGGTGGGTGGGTATTAGATGGATATCCTGCCAGTAGCTGTTACAAGAGACAGATTTTGCAAAAGTGTAATATAGCACATGTCACGGACAGTATAGAACTGAATATTTTCCTATTACATATCATGCAATCAATTCCTTCTCATTTATGAAGTTAAATCTTCTGTCTGTAATGCTCATTTCCAACAATTTTCCCATTGTACAGAAGTATCTGTACTCATTAGGAAAACAAATAACAAAACATGGCTAATTTGCATTTGAAAAATCTTGCTAAATCTACTACTTAGCATGAAGAAGCAAAAAAAAGACATACTTTACGCTTGCAAATTGGCAGAGTTGATCTTGAGTCAACTGTGTTGTGTCATGTTACAAGTCACTTACCACAGGTCTGCTTTTCACAATGAATAGGAGCACTCAGTAAATATCAGCAGAACTTGGCTATGACCAATATGCTGTTTGCACAGAAAACAGAAATCACAGTAGTCAAAGGGCCATTCTGCCAGGGTTTTCAAATAGGACTAGGTGCCTAAATATCTCTGAAACTTTGGTCCGTGTTTTCTTTAAGTACTTTAAGAAAATTCACATTTAAAACCTTGATCTCCCTGACTCTAAGCCATGCAGATAACTAACAGAAAAGTTGCATGTGACAAATAAGTTACCAGTTTGGCAGACAGACCTCTTTCAAAGAACCCAGGAGAATTAGAAAATCCCCTAAAATGTCCTGAAGTTGCACAGCAAAACCAGTGCTATCCAGCAGAGCAGAAAGACCTTGACCTCGAGATCAAGGTGATCCTCCTCCTCGGCTCCTTGGCTGGTGTTCCTTGCTGGGTGAGGATGTGGGGTGTCACCATGGGAGTCTTCTTCCATTAATATCGTGGAAGAAATATGACAGTTGTTTATCTGCTACCCACTGTATCTCCCTTGAGTTGTATCTGGTTAGTGAGGGGATGAAGTTGAAATAGTGGAGTTAATCAGAACAGATAGGTAGGGATTGTGTCAAGCAGGAGTCTGTGAATTATGAGAGGGGAAAGCGAGGGCCAAGAGGCGGGCAATCTTCTCCCAGTTTCCAGCTTCCTGCTTTCCACAGCCTGGACCTTGACTGAATTCTCTCATTTCTCCCTAAAATCTGCCTGTTTTTTACTTTCCTCTTTTCTTCCTTATCCCCAGAAGATTGCCAAGAAGCTCAGTTTTTCCTACTTTGTCCATCACTGAAGATCCAGTCCTCTCATTTGCCCTTTCTGTTCCATTTGGCCTACAAAACCATGACTCCTCACAAATACTGCTTTTAGAGAAAGCCATTACTTGAATTATCAAAGTACAGATACTTGGCTAATATTTGAAAACTCTTTTGCCTGAGATATCATTTAAAATTTAGATATTATACTATATAAATGATGTGGATGCTTTAAAATTTAGATATTACACTACATAAATAATGTGGATGCTTTAAAAGGATGCTAAAAAAGATCTATATAATCTTCTAATAAGGAAGCTCTGCACTCTGTCAGGAAGGAATTTATCACTGAATCTGAAAGATAAGAGCCCTGTTTCATGCTAGTTGTTCAGAGACGCCCAAGAGGAGTTTCTCAATTATCTCCTCTTCTTACTATGAGTATCAAAATACCTGTACGTTAAGATTAACCAGTAAATTCTACTATGAATGCTTTTGAGTGTAAAATAGTTGAGAGAAAGAATTTTATATGTTCCCCTCACTGCATAATTCGAGTTTAAATTTTCATAGGTTTTCAACTCTAAACCATCAAAATACCTTTTGAACATCTGGGACTACGTATTGCATGTGGTGATTGTGATGAAAGAGCAGTAGTAGAATTTTAAGATATGACTTGCTTCCTTCTGTATGATTTTGCACATTTTTTATTGAGAATATATATTTTCAAGAGAGAGAGAAATGTATTTCATTACCATATAAATGCAATGAAATATATTTGCATATATATATATGCAATGAATATATGTATGTGGGCACATGTATGTGTGTAAAATCAAATGTACACACTATTCACCATAAAAACATTCTGTCTTTCTTCCTATAAAGAGCCAAAAAATAAATCCCTTGTAAAAATAATCATTTATCTCTATGCGTAATATCTTTCCAATCTCATTTTCTGTAATCAAGCAAAATCTCTTAATGCTCTTTAAAAAGTGTGCTTACTCTTGCCCTCTAAATTATGGTTCTGGTGAAATATCTTGTGCTGAGGAGGAAAAGGTTGTCACGTGAAAAAAAAAAAAAAAAAAGAAAGAAACTATGTCTAAGAGATTCCCTTTGGTCTGCAGACATAATGTAATTTAAATGTAGCTGGAGGGAATTCCAGATATGGTGATGGTGAGGTACCCGAGCTGCTAACTCTATGCCAGCAGCCTCTGTTCACCGAAGGAGATTAATTACATGAACTTGATAGAGGAAGCAAAAGGTCAAGACTGAAGGCTAAAAATATGGATATTTAATCTCACTGAAAACCTTTCAGAGTGGAAAAAAATGAAATTAAATGGTAAAGGAGGGCAGTGTGGACTTCCTGATTAATATTTTACTCATGGGACCTAGAGGTGCTTTTTCAAAACGGCAGCAGACCAGTAGCAGCCTAGACTTCTCCATGCCCTAGGCAGTACCAAATTCAGACTTCCTTCACCCTAAGATCATCTCTGCTCTAAAACTAGTGGACGGTGTCTCCTGGTGTACCTCCACAGCTCTAAGAAATACATGAAGAATTTAGGATTGCTTTTGTTCAGTATTAGGCATCTACACTAGGCTGTATTTAAAATTCAGTCCAAGCAGCTGTTATAGCAATGTTAATACAGCTACTAACCTGGAAACACCTGAACCTCAACAGGTCTTTGGGTCTTGACCCTCAGAGGCCCTTCAGTCCTCTAAAGACCTAAGCCAAGAAGATTTCTCTGCGTATTTTTAACCTATGCTGGCTGGCTCTCAATTGCAACCGCTTATTTTACAGTATAATTTGGAAAAAGGAAAGTGTGACCCAGCTTTCACATTGTGAGCAATGGTCCAAGCAGCTGCTGAAAGTTTCGGTTTTGAAACTATCAGTACCTAGTGCTGACCTTTCCTTATTTTTCAAGCCTTCTTCCTAATGGGAATCAGCAGATTATTAGTAGAACCTTCAGAGCATGCCAGTCTGCTAGAAATTGAAATTTTCTATTTTTTTTTTGTAATTGCTGTATCTTGCAAACGTCGCAAACATGACCGTGATATAAATATATACCATATGCAACAGAAACAATTAAGGCAATAAAAAGGTTTATCCTCCTCAAAGTTCTCTAGCCATGATAAGGCTTACAGAAAACCATTTCTAGTCATAGCTGAATAGGAATTTAGACACATAATAAGACAAAATCATCTTGCGCAATTCCTATTACAATAAGCTATCCTGGAAAAAACAGCAGGCTTGCTGAGAGAAACCATGCATCATCTGCTTCAGAAGGTAATATTCTCTGCATTTCATTCTCCATCAGCTATTACCAACACCGTTCCCTGCAATCTTTGCTGGAGTAAACAGAGGAATGAAGAAAGCTGCCTGCACACTTGGTGCCCACTGATAATGAAAGCAGTCTTCATTTATAGGTATTTTTTGTATTCATAGGTGTTTTCATAACCAAAAAGACAGCTTTGTCTTTGAAAACTTTGACTTACATTTACTAGAATATTATTTTATTTGTGAGACCATAATATAGTATATTACTAGCAGAGAACTAAAATGCATCCAGGTTTTGTGGCTCTGAGACATGATCCAAGAGGAACTGCTCTATATTGACTTTGCACAGCTCATGGAAAGTTTGAAAGGTGTCCAAAGTTTGGGGAAAAGAAAACATAAAAAAAAAGAATATATTTCTGCTCATCACCTGCCCAAATATTTTGTTCATCATGCCAACCTTAAAATGTCATCAGACACTAGCAGAGGATACCAAGAGCAATATTCATAAGAAGCCAGGACAGATCACTTCATTGATGTATGACGCAAGTCCACACCAATCCCTGAGGTCTTCTACTGATTTAAATAGGCACTGAATCATTCTGAAGATCAGATAAATCTAATTAAATAGTCATGAAGATGGCCACAGAAGGAACAAAACTTTTCACATAACTGTTAACACCGGCATAGGGGTATAACGCGGCTACCATGAAAGACTAAAATCCCCTCAAGGTCAAGAGTGCCAGTTTTGGCATGTGAAGACCTACCTCCCCTTATACCTCCAATCTGACATATGCTCTGCATAGTGCCTCTGATCTTGTCTCTTGAATACTGAGTTTATACTCGATTGACTTTAAAATGGTATGAGATTGTGTTTGGTTTTATTTGTATCACATGTCTGCCTAATTTTGAATTCTTTTTTTTGCTATGTGTTACAAAAATGCAAGAGTTTTCACAGTAGGGAGCCTTCCTGCAGAGACACCCCAAATGTGGCTGGCAAAAGTGAAAAACACAGTGAAAGTAAAAGGAAAAAAAAAGTAGCACCAAATTTCAGTGAAAAAAAAAAGTACATTTTTTTTGCCCTTTTGAAAAGCATTCTGTTTGTACTCATCTCTGGAAAAGGCTTTTATATTTCCATAGGTTGGAGGTTAAAAAAATAAATTAAGTGTTAAGTTAAAAGTGTTAAGTTAAAAGTTAAGTTAGAGTGTTAAGAAAGCTCTTAATTAAAGCTCTTGGGGGAAGTTGAATATCAAAAGAGTTTGTATGGTGTTTACAGCATTTTACATAAAATATTATACTTTTATAAGATGCTTTCATATATTCTGGTCTTTCATTGAAATGAACTCCACTATCATGGATTAACTCAACCACAAAACATATAGACTACTAATATACTGACCCTCCTTCAGTATGAAGCTATCCTGTACTGTAGAATAAGCCATAATAGAAAATTTGACTGGCTTAAAGGTAGCAAGTGTAGCAAGATAAATTTTATAAAGAATAATGCAAAATAGAAACTGAAAATAAACAGGGATCTTGAAGGTCAGAACTAGAACCACCAAGCACTAATGACTCAAAGCCAAATGGCAGTATATATTCAAATTATTAAAGCACAAAGAACAAAAAAGTATCCCAAAAACCTGAGGTAGCAATAAGCGATTGTGCTTAATTAGGGAGTAAAATTCATGACCTAAGTAAGGTGACTTTCATGGAAATAAACATGTTGAAGGGAGGTGCAAAATCATTTGGACAGATGAGTTCACAAGCAACACCACAAGGAGAGGATGGTTATTAAAACCTCCTTACTGTTCCAATGAATTCAGGACTATGAATAGGCAGAGACATTAGTGCTTCAAAGAGAAACATTAAAAAAAAAGGGAGCAGTTTCCTGTGATAAAAACTGACTAAAACAATCAAAATGGTCTTCCCTCTTATAGTTCCTTAGAAATTTTGTCTTGTTAATTTTGAATACTCTAGCTCTGCCTGTGGTAAGTAAATACAACACAGAGAAAGCAATAAATTGTCCCTACGTTACAAGTCAAGAAAATGGTGTTCTTCAGATCTTTGGGGCCAGTATGGCCTTCTAGCAAAAAACATAACTTCTCTCCATTCTTCAAAGTGGAAATGCTTCCTTTCTGATGCTCTTGGGCTCCAGAGAGGGAAGCCCCTGACACACACATATTGCAGGAAAGCAG
The DNA here is from genome assembly GCA_034781795.1 of Crypturellus tataupa. NCBI lineage: Eukaryota > Metazoa > Chordata > Aves > Tinamiformes > Tinamidae > Crypturellus > Crypturellus tataupa. The sequence continues at coordinate 8,568,527 of JAWLRI010000332.1, read as the reverse complement.
ATTACATTGTACAGCCACCATCAGAAAGCTTTTAGTCACCGAAATCACAGTTAAAAATTAACTAATGAAAAGAGGAATTAGAACTGTTTCCTGTATTGTCCTAACACAAGAATTGTCCCTAGTTCTGGAGTCAAGGTAAAAAATGGCTTCCTTCTTGCCTTAAGACAAGACTGAATGTTTTAACACACTGCACAAAGTGTAGTGATGACTGCAAAAAGTCACCATCATGTCAACACACCAATGGATATTTCTTCTGCTTGCATCCCAAAGTTAGCCCACCAAATTATTTCAGAAAGTTAGGTGGGTGAAAAGTGCCTAACAGGTCAGTGCAGTCGCATCTTTTTGCCCGTGTCTTGTTATCTACCATCTGTGCAGAGTGGTGGGTGTCTCCGAGCGGGATCCAAAAGCCATGCTGCAAAGGAAATCTTCTAGGATGAAGGAACAGAAAACCTTTTTAGGGAAAGGTCTTTGACTTAGGGTAACACATGGAGCAGCGGCAGGGCCCAGCCTGTTGGCTTGAGGTGCTCAGGAAGAGAATGTTTTCCCTTTCCTATTTCCCTGGACTGTTTTAGATTTATACTGGATAAAATACCTAGGAGGGTGGAATCAGAACCAGCTACTGCTTGCATCTGAATACCTTAGGCTTCTTACATAGATCCAGAATTTTAACATATTACTCCCAGCACTTGAATAGTAACTAAAAGATGCAAAAACCTAAGCTCTGGTTGGGATATTTTATCTTTGCACTATTGTCATGTTGATTTCTAGCCACAGAAGGACCCTTTTAATTTTACTTCAGAAAAAATATATTATTCCAGGTGATTATTACCTTCCCAGGAGCTCTGGGAGTGCAGTGAAGTAACTAAAGCCACGTGTGATTGTTTCATTAGAGAAACAAGAGCACGTTCACCCTAAATGTGTACATCTACATTGAATATGATTACAGCATGGGATCTCTGTTTTTCAGCCTTTCCTAAACCATAATCACAGTGCACTTCTCCAAGGACAGCTGTTAAAAGGGCTATTAAATTGAGATTTGACATCAGCAGGGAATGAGAATACGCAGGCAGATTTCAACCTGAAATGACAAAGAGGCGATCAAAAAGACAATCCAAACAACTACGAAGCCAATTAATGTCAAATACCACACACAAAAAATATTGCTTGCAGATGAGCCCTGATTGCTGCAGACACAACTCTCAGGGGATCTTGGCCACGTGCCTCCCATGCCTTTTCCAGCCCAAGTCCTCCATTGGGACAAGGCAAACTTTGCTGGCCAGCAGCAGATGCTTGACTTCCAAAAGTCAACCCTAAATGCACAGTTTGCACTGTAGTGCCTGTTTATGGATATTCCAGCAGAGGAGGCTGGTTGGTGGGAATCCTGCTTCTTCCCATATATCACATAGGCAGCCCAGGACCTGAGGAGACCAGCAGAGGTTGGTCAGTAAGGGCAGTAGGGCCCATCAGTGCCCCAAGGAGGGCAAGGAGTCAGTCAGCACTGCTCCACTCACACTTCTTCTACTCTACATCTGCTCAGCTCATGCCACAGGTTCTTTTAAAAAGCACACATATTCAAATTTTATTCACAGAGAACCTTGCCCAAAGTCAAAATAAGTATCAGTATTTTTTTACTGCCTTAGATCATTTGTCTTGTAAATAATATCAATTCCAATTTCTGAGTTGAAAGTTTATGCACATATTTTTAAATGACATATTTTATTTGATTTGTTTCAGTAGTAATTAGGATTGCTAATGCATTTTTACAACTTTTTAAAGGCTGCTTTAAAGTGTTTTGTAGAGTATAAGCAATCTAAATATATGTAGCATTAAAAATGTAATTAAGTTCCAATAAAGAAATGAAATAACTACATAAAATACATCAACATCATTTTCCCTTCAAGTTTTCTAATGTGTTGGATCTACCCTGGGAACTACTAATTATGAATATCACTTTCAAAAGCAACTATTTTTAGAAACACTCAGCTTTTAATTCTATCAACTGCTTTTCTCATTAATACTGTATTTAAAAGCAAATTCAAGTATAGAATTGAGTGAAAAAGTTTAATAACTTTTAAGTATGTATGCTTAATATAGCTGCAAAGGGAAAATCACAAATAGTAATGGCATCAATTATTCTAAGAATTTGAATAAATAAATAAATAAACAAATAAATAAAGGCATAGATCTAGCTATAGGTACATCGACATGAAAGAGCTCATTTAATTCAACTGCTCCTCTGAATCTTACTTTTATCCAAAAATTGTATTTCTATATAGACTGTTTTGCTTTTAAAATAATAGGCTTTAGTAGTTAGTCATTCTAATCATTCAAACAAATGCATTAAAACTTGAGTACTTGTAAACTTTTCAGGTGATAAATGAAAGATAATAACCCCTTGATCAATATAACTTTTATTTATTCAGTTGTGGGAACATGGCAAGGATATTGTTGCAACAACACTGCCTAGGAGAACATGGATTTAACATAAACTGCTTTGGCAGAAACACGCATTTAAATAATCATCCAAATCACCACCTCACTACTACTGTCTTAAAAAAATACATATATAGAGAGAGAGAAAGAGAAAAAAACATAAAATCTGAACAAACGAACAGTGTAGGAGATTTTTTTTTCTCTTTAACATCTATGCCAGCTTCAATAGCTGCCCCTGTTTTTAAGTCATAATCTTTAGCACTAATATTGACGCCTTTCATTTGCAAACTGATTATAAACATCATCTGACTGCAATTGTGCCACAGAATCTCTCCATAGCAAATCAACGACATCTCCTAGTCCAGGGAATTGCTGAATTAAGTTTGCTTTAGCAGCTCTCTATAACAGCATTTAAATTTTGCAAAGTGCTACATGTACAAGGGAGTTTAGCATGAAGTAACTGATGGAACTATAGCATAAAATCAAGCAGGTTTTTCCATTCAGTGCTAATACATTGTTGTGCAATACAAGAACATCTGACCAGGACAGAATGCAATTTAATGTAAACCATTAGAAGTGAAAGGTGTTATTTTGCCTAGTGAAATCTCCCCCTCACAGTCCAGCTCACACACAGAGTCGGTGGCAATCTCACGACCAGGGGAGATCTGGGACATCCTATCAAAAGGGTCCTCACGATTTTCCTCACAATCAATGACATTTGGGATGATACTGACATAAGCAGTCACTATATCCTTATGGAAAAGGGTGTCCTGATTGTAAGAGATAAGCTCATTGCTTATATTAACAGTTTCCACTGGAGTACTAGAGCAAAACTGGCTGCATCCCAGGAGGTTGGAGAAGACCTTCCTAAAATCAGCATTGAAGGCATAAATAATGGGGTTGAGAGAGGAGTTGGCCCAACCAAACCAGACGAAGATATTAAAGGTGGTTTCACTGACGCAGGGAAGGCCAGCATGGGGGTCGCTGCGGGGGCTCTCGCAGAAGGGAACTATGCAGTTCAAGATGAAGAACGGCAGCCAGCAGCAGACAAAGACCCCCATGATGACAGAGAGAGTCTTCAACACCTTGGTCTCCTTCCTGATGGAGGACTTGAGGCTGGTGTGATGGTGGCAGTCAAGGTGGTTGCTCCGGCAGCTCTGCGCATGCTCAGCTGCCCTCTCCAGGGACGAGATCCGGCGAATCTGCACCTGGGCAATGCGGTAGATCCGAGTGTAGGTAACTATCATGATAGCCACCGGGATATAAAAACTGATGAGGGAGGAGGAAATAGCGTAAGTCCTGTTGAGGCTGGAGTCACAGCTCTCCGACGGTCCAGCAAGGGTATCATTGCCACCAGAGGTCCCGGCAGAGGGTCGCATTGCCGCTAAGGCCACCCATGTGGTGCTCATGTCTTCTGCCCAGGTGGTTACAGCACCCACTGCTGCCCAGTCAGATCCACCTCCTACATCCCCGGCAGCAGCCACATCGCCACCCTTGTGCCAGTTGAGCTGGACGGGGATGAAGGAGATGAGCACGGACAAAGCCCAGGCCACGCCAATCATCACCAGGGCCAACCTTTGGGTCATCTTCCTCTCGTAGCGGAAAGGGCTGGAAATAGCCCAGTACCTGTCCACACTAATCACGCAGAGGTTCAGGATGGAGGCCGTGGAGCACATGATATCAAAGGCCACCCAGACACTGCAGAAAGCCCCAAAGGGCCAATACCCGGCCACTTCTGCCACCGCTTTCCAGGGCATCACCAGCAGCGCCACGAGCAGGTCCGAGACGGCCAGGGACACGATGAAGATGTTGGTGACCTTGCTCCTCAGGTGCCGGTAGCGGACGATGGCCGCGCACACCAGCACGTTGCCGAAGAGCGTCCAGAGGATGAGCAGGGCCAGCAGGCTGCCCGCTGCCACCTGCGCCGCCCCGGGGG
>JAWLRI010000332.1:8549452-8563409 GCA_034781795.1 Crypturellus tataupa | reverse complement strand
GCGGCCCCCGCAGTGCGCTCCGCGCCGCGCCGCGTTTCGTAGCGATTTCGGTCACCTGCAGCCGGGGAAGGAGGCGGGCGCCCGTCGGGGGGAGCCCCGCGACGTCGCCCGCCGCCGCAGCGCGGCTCTGCACGGAGAGATGCGCCGGGAGCGGGATCCCGGCGGGGTCAGAGCCCGCTCGGCCCCTCGCTGGGACGTTAATGCGCGTGGAAGCGGCGGTGGGGGGAGCGCAGACGGGCCCGGGTCTCCCCGCGGGGAGGCACCAGCGGCCGCATCGCTCCGTGCTCCGAGAGGCTCCGCGGAGCAGAGCGGGATTCGCCGCAACCGAGAAGCCCCGTAAAGCGAAGTCGAGGGTCTCCTTTCCGCGGGGAGAAACACGAAAATCCAGTGTGGAATCTCCCTAGGACGCCAGCACGGCCGGGAAAACGGATTTACGGAGCCAGCAGGGCAAGTGCGAACGCTGCCGTTGGGCTCGCCATGAGCGAATAGCAGACCTGGGGTTTAAAGATGAAGGCTCGGGGATTTTTATTCAAATTATTACAGATTTCGTTTCTCCAAATCCTATTTTTTAAAAAACTACTCATAGAAATTAACGGTGCTCTTCATTGTGGGGCTTGTTTTGGCACGAGAAAGGCAGCGAAAGCCCCTGTTCCAGATCCCTCTGTCTCCTTCTCCAGTCAGGGAAGGACAAGACTTACTCTACCCTAATGTATCTGGAGTGACTAAAGAGTGTTAGAGCTGCTAAATACAGAGCCAACAGAATAAAATCTGTTACTTTTTAGGCAACTTCCTAAAATTGTCACAAAAAACCTAGAACATCACTCTACTTCACACTTAAGAAATTGGCACTACTTTCTCACATTTAAACAGATTTATATTTAATATTGGAAGGAGACTTTAGCTTTTGTCACCACTGAATCCTAAATTGCATGACTAAAGCAGGAGGGCTGAGGCAACGTGCACAAACTTTGCTTTCCTAAGTAATGCCTCCTACAGTTTATAAAAATGAAGGATCAAATTCTGCCAGTATTCATGCACATGCTCATTGAATTTGCTGGTCCAGAAACAAGGATGTTTTGTGCAAAAATAGCAATGACCTGATTTGTTTCTCCAGTTTATATGCATTGCTTGAAGAAAGTAGAGGTGTGCATATAAATGCAAATGTGTATGAGGTGCGTATGATATTTTATATATAATATGCATTTAGTATGCAGTCAGTATGTTATTTATGTAAACAAACATATGTGCAGGTATGCGTAAGGAAAAAAAAAACAGTGATAACAGCCTCATAATAACAGCTATGGCCATAACTTGGCAGCGCCAGCACACAGACTGGTGCTTGCTATAAATCAGCACTGGCATTTTAAGCTGCGAGGCTGGATGGTGAATTGCAGCAGTCGGGTTGCAGGCGCACACTGTATATTTGGTGTCCGGCACGAGGAGGCAAAAACAACTGAGAGAGGTATCTTATCCCCATGAAACAAAAATTGCCTGAGCCCTTTTGTCGGACATCCAAAGCATGAAATTTTACTATGCCCTTTCCACATTATTGCCTGCAATAGTCTGGCCCAGAGAATCTAATTTAGTAGCCAAGTATTGCATTTGGATGTGTCTGACTTCTGGGCAACTTGGTATTTAAAGAAATAGCATAATCTCTCACCTATCTCATGTTTAGCAAATGATCTTGAGTCTGAGTTGGTGTAAACTGAATTATTCACGGTAGATACTTATGTAAAGAGACCTTTCACGGAGCCAAAGATGCAGCTGTGTGTGTAGGAGCACCAAAGATACAGGCTTGAATGTTGATCCAACGCTTTACACAAAGCTCTGAAAATTGGTGGGAGAAAGAATATATGTCTGTGAGCTGGGGCTGAAACCACCATGCCAATGTAAGAGAGGGAGCTGGAAGGCTGGGAAGCAGCAGTGAGAAATGGGAGCAGCCGCTGGGCTGCCACACTTCCAAGCGGATCGTTCATGGCAGCACTAGGCCAGAAAAACCACTGTGTAATGGGGACATTTATGGCCTTCACTCATCACCATCAACATTTTGTGAGCCTGGAATAAAAACCATTAACATTTGCAGTTATCAGTAGTTTGCATATAAGTTTCACGTTATGAGCAGTCCATTAAAGCCACAGCTGTCGCTTGCTTAGCAATTTGGGGTGCATTTGTTTCATCCTACAATCATCTCTGTGAGGCCTTTTTGATTTTCTTTCTTTCATTTTTCTTTTTTTTCTCTGTTCATCTGTTAAAACTACACTTCCCTCACACAGCTGGCAGGTCGAAAGTAATGGAATTTAGCTATTATTGCAATGTTTCAGAGGAAAAAATATTTGCAGTTCCTGACCTTGGAAATGTATGTTTTATTAGCTCTCTATATCACAACATAACCTACTTCTATTCAAAACACATACTCACTATCACTATCCCGTAGAAATAAATTTATTTAAAAATAGATGACACTCAATAATTCATTCATTCAAGCATCTGGCAGACACTCAGTGTGAAGAGATAAAAAATAATTAATGGAAAAAAAAAGAAGTTAAAATATATAGAAACAGATATATGGGCGAGGTTTACTCTACCAAACCATCCCACTAAAAATCTCCCATTAAAGCTAGGCTCTGAAACAGGGAAGAAGAGTTAGTGGAAGGTAGCTGGAAGCCAGTGTGCGATAGACCTCTGAACCCAATTTAGCAAAGTAACTGGGCATGTTTTTAAGTTTAGTTGTATGGTCAAGACGAGCTATATTTAGTAGCGCTGTTGAACGTATGTTTAAGCTCCATCAGTTTCACTTACTGCAGCTGAAATGCTTTTCTGCACAGGGATAGACAAAGGCACATGTGTATATATAGAAACATGAAAATATTCAGGAAGGAGGAAAGAGGTGAGAACTGGTGTCATCAACGTACGCAGCACAGGTGAAAAATCCTTTCAGATTAGGTCTGGTTCTGCTGCTCACGTTTCAAATTAAAAAAATATATATGTATTGGAAAATGGCAGAAAAGAGTTACAGGAATAATTTACCTGAGAAATGTGGTCCCCTTTCAGGGACAGACTTTGGAAGTTCAGCTTTCCTGACAGAGCAGAGGACACTGGTGGGTCAGAAGCTGACTGTGAAGCAGTTGGCAGTGTCCTGCAGAGGGAAAAGTTCACTGATAATGGGTGACTCTTTAATCTTTCAGGAAAGGTGGTAGAAACAGCACTACCTAAAGACTGAATCTATAGGGATTCAGGCCATAGAAAAGGTGCATGTTATTAAAGCTGAGGTTAATTAATAACTGAAACAATTGATTTAGGGTTGTAATATATTTGCCATCATTTAAAGTCTTAAATTCAAGACTGAATGCATTCTTCAAGTATCTGCCGTAGCTCCCCTAGGACATCTGTCTTGATACAGACATTACCAAACCATATTCAAAATGGTGTGAGGAAAAGAAATTTAGAGGACTAAGGTTATTCCTTTTGTTCTTAAATGCTGCTGGGGTATTCTTTAGAACTCTTCAGGATAGCATAAATTAATAGAATAACATGAGTGAACAGTCCTCCTATTTTTTTTCCCCTAATTCTGTAATGAGCACCATGTGTCTCCTGCCTAAAGTTGCTGGGTGAAATCATGAAGCAACTGTTCTTACCAGAAAAGATTGCCACATTTTGTTGTTGTTGCTGTTGCTATTCATATAGAACCTGATAGAAAGGAAGAGGATATAGAAGCACAAAATCTCAACTGCTTCACCAGTACCAGGGGACACTTATATTGTTGCAAATCCTAAAGAGGAGTCTGCAGTCAAGTTGATTTTACAAGTCTTTCACCAGTTAGAATTGAGAGAGTAGATCTCACTTTTTAAAGGTCATATAGAATCAGGATTAGGTTCTGTAGTTGATCATTTATTTTGGAGAAGGATTATCATTTCAAATTTTAAACAACTAGTCTCCAGAATGAGTAACTTTGTCATGTTGAAATGAACATCAGTAAATTACTGTTCTTTATTAGTTCTGCTTTTCATTTGCCTCAAATAAGATGTAAAATAAAGTGTTTTTAATAGAATCAACAGATTTCATTCATCTTCATTCGAACATTAGCCACAGGGTTTAGAAAGCTTTTTCTTAAATCCCTATTACTGTAGTCCTAATGACTATCACAATTGCTACAGAATACATAAAACCAGTGATGAAGACGTCAGCCTGCAGTGGGGACAAGGCAATGGGGTTGACAAAGAAAAGCTCCCATCCCCTGAGATAGCAGTAGATATTTACTCTGAGCGCCAGCCTGCGAGCTGCCCTTAGGGCTCCTGTTCTAGCTGGCGCGCTGCAAATCCAAGGAGAGAACATGCATGGCAGAATGCACCTGGTCTAATAATTCAAGGGAAATGGCCCCAATTCTTCAACAAGTCACAACCGCGCTGGGTTGGCCCCACGTGCAGCCACATGACAAAATCAGCTGCAACAAGGGCCCATGTATGAAAAGGGGGGAAGAGATGGGACCTTGGCAGCCGCAGACTGAAAGGTTATTTTTGCCTTGGGCACTCAGCAGTGGTACATGAGCCGGGCTACATCACACAGAAAATGTGTATTGGTCTGAGGGAAAAAAAAAAAAGAGTTGCTTTAGGGATTAGATGATTCTCAGCTTGTCAGAGCAGAGAATGAAAGCAAGGGCAGAAATTATTGATGGAAATATTGTCCAGCTGCATTCATCAAGGAAAATATTGCAGATCACACTATCTGATATTTGTGAATTGTTTATTGCACACAGGCCATGCTGATGGCAGTAATTACCCACAGTAATTAGATCTATCTCTGAATTTTAATTTTAATTTCAGAATAATTTACCACTTTTTTTTTATTGACATGGCCCTTCTAGTTGAAAACAAGTAGCTAAGGCCTTTCCTTTTAGTACTGTGGCCAGCAATTTGTGACCCAAGCACAGGTTATTTTATTATAGCTCTGGCCATGTCCAGAGGTACAAGATAGTTATGAGCATTGCAGGAGCACAAGAGAAGTTTGCCATTCGCTGCCTCTTTGATGGCACGCCACAACGGCAGGGGACGTAGCGCCTTCCATCCGCTCTTGTCCTCTACTCACCATGTCCCACTAACTTGTTCTCTCAGTGCCCAATCCCCATCTAGTGGTGTGAGGGCTGTGCATCTGTTCCTATCCGCGTGCTACTGTTTTATGCCATACGTTTGTGCAGAGATGATGTTAAATAAAGGAGTCATCATCTTTTCTTGATGTACTGAAACTTCAGTCCCTGACTTGCGGGAAAGGTTTTGCATAGTATTGAGCAAGTAAAAGATTCGGAGAGAGGAAAGTGAGACAGATTCCAGAAAAGGAGCAAAGAATGTTTTAAAAAATATGTCTGAGTATTGTCATTTCTTGTCCAAATGCAAATGCAGCTTCCTGGCTTTTGGCCCCTGAAAGGGCCAAAGCAGGGAGATGATGGACTCAGCCTGAGCCAAATGCAAAGGGTAGATTTGGCACTATTTATCTCATTAATTCTTTCAGTGCAGGCTCTGCTCTTCAGTTAAACCTAGTAAATATTTTATTACAGCATTAATCAAAGAAGCTATGGTATCCCTGATACGCATCTCTGTACAGATAGGAGCTCTTCTTCTCTGTACTTGGATTAAAATGATGATACAATCCCTGGGATTTGCTGATCTGTATATGTTTTTCACACAGTAGTTTTTATTTCCAGGTATGCTGGAGTGGCACTTGTGCAAATTTAGACAGAAAATGTTGTGTAAAAACAATAAATCACATTTGTGGTGAGTTAAGGAGGGAGAGAACAATTTGTTTTCCTGCTGTCCCTGTTCTTTTACTAACGTTTTCCCATTGCATATATCTTTATTTGAAAACTTCTTAGCCTGAATTGTGGTCCTTTTGTTTCCGGTGAGAATTAGAAAAGGTGTTGGTTGTGTCAAATGATTTTGAATTACTGAAGTATGTTTATATGAATGAAACTCAGTTCTTGCTTACGTCAAGTATAATGGAAAGGCAGGGATAAGCCAGGGAACATGCCACAGGGAGCAGAAAGCTCTCTTTTAAATCTCAGACAGACGAGTACTATGGGACATAAAAGCACTTCCTAACAGAAAAACAAGGACACCGACCAATGACTATTGAGCTTAACTTGACATTTCCCATTGGCAACAACTTCAAGATCAAATTTATCCTTTAACTTGATAGAGTCAAATGTGTTTTTTAAGGTTCCTTTTGACATTTGTAGTTGCCACTCCGTTTAACCTGAGATCCTAGGTTATTTGTGCATTCATAGGATGAGGCAAAAATCCATTTGGACAAGATTTTCCAGGGAATAAATGATCCAGTGGTCCAGCTTATGTCTAATATGACTACCTTATGTCTAATATGACTGGGTACGATGCGAAAAGTGAATGTATGTTTAGCTTTGCCTGTATCCATGTTTGTATCCTTGTTTAATGGATTTATGATATACTTACAGTTTGCAGATTTAACATTAGTATTGTCTTTTCTGATATTGTCTTAAAATCTTAATTCTTTGAATAAAACAAATGTATCAGATAATCTCCATTTCATGACAGAGGAAAAAACATAAAAAAATACATTTAACAATTTAATTAAAGGAAATCATAAAGTACAACTTAATACAAAATCAGTATTTATGTTAAAATCTTGACGTTCAGGGATCTTTTTGATCTCATGGCATTCAGGTGAAACTTTCAGGAGTCTGTGATAATACTTTGCATAAGATGTGGTGTGTGGTGTCCTCAGACTCGTTTTTTCCAGAATGCAAAAATCAATTACATGAGGGTATTTGTACATCGCTGCGTGCAGACACTCACCCCTTCTTTCAGCCCCGGTTCTGTCGACTGTCAGATCACATAGAGATAAAGTAGCATCCAGGTAGCATTCGTTATTTTTGCTAGACTGCTTACTGACCTGTTTTGTTAAAACTACAACAGGGGTGTCACAGGCTTACGCAAACGCGCACAAGTGTTAGCTGTTAAAGTGAAAGACCATTTACGCCTTCGCAGTAACAGTACCAAAAATCTGTCCTTAGAGAAAGCCCCCGAAAGCTTCTTCATTTAAAAGCCTTTTTCACTTCACTCTTGCAAGGGTGATTTCTAAGTATTTCTTAATCTCATTAAGTAATAAACTAAAGTGTAACTCTGGCTGGCTACATAAAGCATTGCCATCAAATTTACAAACGAACCTGAGCAACATTATTATTACAATTTAAATTTGCATTTTATTTTCAACAATAAACTACTCTAGTAAACAATAAAGCTGGCAACTTAGCAAAACTACTCTTTTTTTTTATAATGAGCAAATGTATTCAATAGGATCTTTACAAGCAATAGGACAACTTCTGTTCATCAACAGGGCTACAGGGCACTTTCATCAAGCAAACTTCTTACGTTTGAATTTTCATTTTTGCTAAACTTCAACAAGCAAGAAGTTAAGAGCAAACATTTCCGGGCTGTCTGGGCATAACCCAGCTCTTGATCAGAGCTTGTGTTTTCCTTAGTACAACAGCGAGCCTACACGACCACCTCTCAGACGTGGAGCTGCTCTCACACGTGCACCTGAATGCTGGGTAGGAGCTCGTGGGAGACAATAACATGATCAGGACATGGAGAGGAGCCCTCGCTGTGCTTTACCACCCCAAGGCAGGGGACTATCAAAGTTCTGCTCCCCAAACAGAACCATATCCTATGCTGGGTTGAAAAATTTCATCGTGCGGCCGTATCTGCCATGGGTGAGATGAAGTGTTTCTGTGCTCTGCAGGAGGCAATGTGCAGAGCCAACCACGCTGCCTGCTAGCTAGAGACTCGGCCAAAAATCACAGACTCAGTCTGGCTCATCTCACCTAAGTGGCTGATCTTATTTTCCTCATGTCCACACCATCAGGAGACATTGCAGTTAGATGCGTAACTGAAGAACAGGTTTCAAAACTCCCTCAAGCTCTCTATTTGTTAAAATAATAACAAATAGGAAGGTGCTACTCGAAAGCATGGGAATGATGCTAGGCAGCACATTGCATTTTTTTTTATACTCTGAGTTTAAGAGGAATGAGCAACTGAGGCCCATGATACAGAGAAGGTACTTTCTTCAGAAGACACTTAAACACATATCAGATTGCTGATCTGAAAAAGGGACTCTGTAAAGTTACAGACAAAAATATTTTTTACATTCTACGTTCAGGAACTTAAAAACTATAGGACTTCAATGGAGTTTGAAGTCTATTAGTGGTCTTTCACCCTCTTTCCTAAAGATTCCTGATGAAAAAATCACATCTTTCCCAAATCTATGAGCGCCCTGAAATCCTGGAAACTCTACCATACAAATCTCTTTACACATTTCTGAATGGTAACATTGAGTTCTTCTAACTTGGAACATCAGATGAAATCCCCTTTGTTAAACAATATTAAAAATGTTAATTTGCAAAAAAAAGTGCTTCTATATTAAACTGCAACTCTGCTGCAGCTATATGACCTCATATATTCCTTGTTGAGGACTTTTTATCTGTTTACCTAGTCACTCCCGAAACACTTGGTAATGTTTTGCAGTGCTCCAGTGGCTCGTAGCACTCTTTTTAACACTGCAGTACTAGCCTGGTGCTATGGGACACAGCTTTTTTCTCTGTATGCTACCTACTTCCCATTAACAGGAGCTATGTTTGGTCTGAAGGGAGGATATAACCTTGGGTCACCACATTTCTGTTCGCTTTCAGCTGTATTTACAACTACATGTAGAAATAGTGGGTGAGTTCATATGAGAAAGATGCATCAGGAGGCCCTGTTGAGGAAGGAGCCAACACACTAGTTCCTGAAGGATTTATGAAGGATTTATGTCTCAGTGGAAGAGACATTCACCTCTTTTCAATGAACGGGTTGTCCAGAGACAGCTTAAATTCCCTGCTCAGTGGAAAGACGTATGGGCTTAAATTACTTGGATAACTTCTCCCCCTGCTCTTTTTGGAGGTGTCTCTCTCTCTGCAGTGGTTCTGTCCATGAAACCTGCAGTACAGGGACACTAACCTGGCCATATGGCACAGGAAGGTTAGAAAAATGATCATAAAATAATTTTTAAAAAGCAAAAAAATCCACGGTCAATGTTTCCAGGCATGCCAAGAAAAAGGCAGGAAGAAATTAAGGTAATTCATGATTACTTAGAGCTGAGCCACATTTTATTTAGTTGTAAATGAAGACCGCTAAGCAGCACTGGATCTATTTTAAGCGATAAAAGAAAAGGAACTTAAAGTTCCTGGCTAAGGGAATTCAGTTCTTTTAGAAAGACTTGGTGTGACTCTTCCCCCTTTTACATCTTAGAACCAGCCACCCAAAGTTTCAGTGGTGATTCAAAAGTCGACTCAGAAAGAAAGCTAAAACTCTGCTTGATGACCTTGAGATCTGATGATCTCCTTTTTACTCAGAGTAAAAACAGTGTGAAGAGAACTAAGTGTTTAGAGCTGGTATTTTTGCTCAGAAGATGAGATAAAGATAATATGTTTAAGCTGAAAGATAGAAAAGGATGCTCTGTGGTATGAATGTAAAAACTAATAGACACGTGCTAAAAGCATGACGATCAGCAGTAGAGAAAGGCAGAGATTACAGCAGTGTGACTCCTTTGAAAACACTCAAAATCTAGTAATCAAAATCCTTTTGCAGGAGCATCAGGGTTATTCAAATTCAACTTCAGCTGATATCACAGATGAAAGTTGCTTTACCTGGTCTGGGTTTTGCAACAGGTAAAGCAGGTAGCAAAAAATTCCTAAGTAGTTTACTGCTACATGCAGGGCAAAAGAGGATTAAATGTGAAGCATTGCCTAGAAGCAATTTATTGAATGATCTGTGTGTGCCATCTAGTGGTGGAAAACCAGAAATTTTGGGCTGAGCAGACAAACCAGCTGCAATTTTCCTCAATCTTACTGTCTCAGAAGTGACTCTGTCCCATGCAGAAATATAACTGCTTCTCTTCTGCACACATGGCAGCTACAACTGTGGCAATAAGCTACAGCTGCCGCTGGATTGTTAAGAGACAGGGACAGAAATGTTGAAGCCTCTGAACCATCCTGAGTTGGGATTACTTTATTAATGAGTTAGCACTAATAACGCGATTTCGCATCCTGCTGGTCACTGCCACAGACCATTGCTCCTGTCTTATGATCTTTTCAATCCAGATCATAAGATCTTTTGAGGCATTGAACTTTCCAGAGTTTCATGAGAATTCAGGCAACTGTTCCATCAGTTTGTGAAACACGCTTGTAAAATCCCCAGCCAAGGGCTCTCTGGGCATCAGCTATGCTTATAACACCCCCAAGTGAATCCTTACAATCAGCTTCAAACCAGGGACTAGAGTACAAAGCCGTTCTGGCAACACAGCGTATGCACCCAAGCTACATAGCTATAAAACATAAGCTAGAAGACCAGTTTTCTCTCCTAGAAGTTTCAAGGATTTGTGAATAGCGAGTTCATTAAAAGAATTAACTTTATTTTTCAGTTATATCATACAGCAAATACAACACAGGGGGGATGCATTAATTGAAATACATTTTACCAGAAGAAATTATACATAGTATAATATCTAAACCTCCATGTCATTTATTTGGATTTCATGGTATATAGTTAAGAAAATAATTATTATATGTTGCTTTTCTATCAATTGTCAGAAATTTTAATCATTCCCATATCCCGACTAAATAGAAAATCTTTCCATGTTTTATTATAAAAATGTAGCTAAGAATAAGATTTAAGAGTGCCTGTGTAGAATTAGGAGCGTCACTCTGTTGAGGACTCCCTGGTATTTCCTCTCTTAAAAAAAAATTTATTTTTTAAATCACTTTCACAGGCCACAGTGAAAGAAATGCAAGCAATAGAAATGGCATAAATGACAAATCCCAGATGACTAAGGCAAAGATTAAAGAGACTCCTATTAACTTTACTACGTGGAGTTAACATCAGTATGATATTGAAAATTTATCTAGACAGTAATACCAGATACATAACAAAATGTGTAGAGGGAGAAAAAAATATTACATGCTATTAGCCACGGTGCCTTCTTTTAAAAATATTTATTGAACCTTCTATGTATTGAGCAGCTGTTGCCATCTTCAGTCTTTCATTCATTCATGCATTCATCTGTTATTTGTGTAATTAATTATTCAATCAATTGTTCCCAGAAGGACCGTATATGATCTATGTTTTACAATTGACTTCAAAGAGTGAGGCAGCTGAATGCATTCGATAGAAAATGGAAAAAGGCATTGCAAGGTTCACAACAATTATCCAAGGTTCAAAGCCAAAAACTATTTCTTCCAGTCCATTGTCATATTCTGGGCGGCAACCAAATGCCGGGGGTATCCAAAGCTGCAAGGAAAGAACACAACACCAATGTTAATCACCAGCAATATGAGCGACGAGCCCACAATAACTGTGACCCACTGAACTATAATTTAGCTTCAAAAATCTCTAAATAAACTCTCCCTCCCTGTTGATACTGGGACCCGCTGATGGAAGTAGCTTCCACTGCTGTCATAAAGGGACTTTAGACTCCAGAATCTATTCCATTTTTAAATAAACTTTGCATCCCAAAGGTATACTTTTTGTTTCAGAAGAAGTAAAATTTACTTTATGTAAATTATAAACAATGTAATTTTAATATATTTATCAGACCTGAAATTTTGGAAAGCTTCTGGATATTAACTTCTGAACTATTTTCAAAACACCTTACCGAAAGATTGCATAAGAATAAAAATGCGGCAATATTCTTCAGAATTCTTCTCTTGTTGTTAGTAACTGAATTTCTGCCATAAAAGGGGAATTCAGGGGCTGAATGCATGCCTGGACAATTAGCCTGACTTGCTTCTTCTTTGGCACCATCGTTTTCTCTCGCACAGACACTGCCGTTAAGCAGGTAGGGCAGCTCTCCCTCGTCACAAGCCGCTCTTCCGTTGTAGATCTCCTTGTACGAGGGGGTAAGCGACAACGTGCTCCCCCTAGATATAGTCACGATTCGAAGAGTTTTAATATCGTCGTTCACCTTCTCCTCTTTGCGATGTATGGATTCAATGATGAAGAGGTTCTGAATGTATTTCTCAACAATAACCAGGATGGAATAAGGCAGATTATACCAGGTATACTTTGGATGAGCTTGGGCACAGATAATCGCTAGGATCGAACCCCAGGAGAGGAGCCAGGATCCTGCAGCTGTGCCAACCAGCAGTTCTGCGTCAAGTTTTCTAGCGGGATTTTTGGAATTATCCAAAGATCTATCTTCCAGTCTGTAAATTAGAAGGGCGACAATCCCAGCTGTACACATGAGAGCTAATACAGAGATAGCATGCAAGTAAAACATAGTAAGCGCTAACTCACTTTTGTTTTTTGAGCGTCCAATCTGAATTAAATACACAACAACTTTTGCTATTGTGCTAATTAACACAATTAGTCCAAAAATCATTCCAACAGTTATGCCATGGAATTTGAATGGGGTTTTGTGTTGCTGATGGTGTTCTACTTTGCGTCCAATATTCTTCCACAGGACATAGAGCATCGTGGATGCTAGAATATGGTACTCTATATTAAAGGGATACAGGTAATATATTCCTTGAGAAAATATTGAACAGAGAGTTGTTGTTGTGCAATTACATTGAGGTGCATGATCATCTAAAACTAAAGGAGAGGGAGAGATTAGAGGCTGTGCATAGTAAGTTTTCATTTAAACTGAAACATGAAAAATAAAATTTCAGTAAAACACATCATATTGTTTAGTTAGCCACCTGAAAAAAAAAAAAAAAAAGGTCACTTAAAACATTAACCTGAAACAAGTTTTGGCATATTCACTGAAGAATGATCTCTAGTTTCACTGCTCAGTTGCTTAGCAATAATCATAAATGCTGTGCCAAAGTGGACATTCTCCTAAACTCAGTGGTAGCAGTACAGAACATTTAAGAAATAATATAAGGAGACATCAAGAAGTAGAAGTATCAATCTGTGATTTGCTTGTTCTTGGCTATGCTCCATGATTAGAGAATCTCTGAACTATCAATGCAGCTACTTGCTTAGTAATAATATTTAGATAGCACTAGTAGTACTCCTGTGTGTGTAAAGGATAGGACTTGCAAAGAGATAAAATAAATGCCAGCATAATTTTAGACAAATTTATGTGCCTGAAAATGCTACTTATAGTATTAAACTGTTTTTCCAATTAATTTCTTACTTAAATGCGAACTTTTGTGGGAATGATAGAAAATGCCTGTTTTTTTTTCAATTAATTTAGAATAGAAGTAGTCAAAAAAAAGGATTTGATTCAGGATTTGGCTTTATAGAGCAAAATAAGGAATTGTTAAGGTACGGACACTATTGGATTCATTGGACAGGAAGGTGTGAACATTTTCCACTTCAAAATCTCTCTCCCTTTTCCCTGTGAGACCAGTCAAAATTCAATCAGCTGTACAGACAAATTCTACACATGGGAAGAAACTTACAGCTGATGAGAGGTTTTAGTTCTTCTTTTAAAGGTAAAAATGATTCATTACAACAAAAGTATCTCCCAGAGCAAAATCTGGTCCTGCAAAGCAGCACTAATGAATAATCTTTATCCCTGTGAGTTGTTTCACTGAATTCCATGCAACTACACACCACCACTCTCATGGGAGAGATTTGCAGGATTATCCATGCCTGCTTATCCATGACTTTCTAAATATTAAACTCTATTTTACAAATTGCTTTGTCCAGTTTACTTCTATAACTTACTAATAAAGGGGTTCTTTGATAATGTTTTTCTTCAAAAGAAATGTGTTTAAAATTAAAAAATCTCAAACTTCTGGCACTTGCTGTTATTTTGGACTTCATCCAAAGGAGTGATCAGTAAACAGAAAACCACAGCTCGGATCACACACATCCCTCACAACATCCTCCTGGACAAGCTCTGGGGGTGTGGGATGGATAAGTGGACAGTGAGGTGGATTGGCAACTGG
>JAWLRI010000332.1:8533718-8549352 GCA_034781795.1 Crypturellus tataupa | reverse complement strand
GGACTAGATGACCTCTAGAGGTCCCTTCCAACCTTAGGCATTCTATGATTCTATGATTCTATGATTCTATGAAGTTAATGTATGTAATGTATGATTTCAGTCGTGATATGAACTGATTGTTTGCCCAGGAGTGACTCTGCAGCACTTACCTAGTTCAGTGATGTAGTATTTTGTATACCAGTGTGTTACAGTAAAAATTACAAGATATATCAACTCTTTAGCTTACCTATGGTTATGTTCCCAAAACCAAGTGTGATTAGCCTTTCCTTATGTTCATTAAGTTGGTGTTTTGACTCTGTTAACACTCCATTTGTCCATAGGAGTAAATTTGTGAACACAGAATGGATGACCCCAAACCTGCAAGACAGATTAGTTATTGAGAGAACATGCATAGAGTATACCTCTATATGTGGTAATAAGATGAGTTAACTTTCTGTAGACAGTTCATGTGATGCTACTCAGTTGTCAGTGCAGGAAAACAAATCATAACCACCTAGTTTAAGATGTTCCACAGTAGAGCTGAATGAATGTTAGGCTTCCAAAACATTGTAGAAACAGTGGCTTAATATATTATGCCATATGCTATTTGTTATGCTGTCCTATATGACACTTTGGGCTGAGCAAGCTTCATGCGAATGGCAGTGGCTGAACAGTCTCAACAGGATTAACTGCTTTGCAAGCCACATTTCACAGCCTTCTGTGGTCCCTCCTTACACTCCCTGTGGCTGGCCTTGTTTTATAAAGACACTACTGCCTTCCCTAGATTCTAGTCCTTGTCTTCCTGTCTTCTGGAGAGACATGGAACCTGCACATGGCTTCACCCCATTCAGACTACTGGGACAGTGAAGCCAAACATCCCAAGAGTCTTTGAAAATTCAGACTTGATGAAACAGAAAGGCATCAGAGAAAGCAGTGTCAATGGCTCAAAATTCTCCAATAAAATCCATACAGTAATTGCCCTCGACTGCCTAGGCACAATCTTTCCACCTCTTAACAGTTCTGTGAGAGGTTATACTCCTGCACCCGAGGCTGATGGTGCTCCTTCACCTAGAAACAGTTCTGTAGTACTCTGTGCACAGACCTGCACCTACGAGCATCCCAGGGGAGGATCAAACCACTTTACCTTTCAAGTGTTTTGAAGGACTGGATAATATCCTTTGCATGACACCAAAGAAAGTACACCTGAATAAAAGGAATGCAGAGACATGTCACTGCATACTGCATCTATTTGACACAATTTCCTATTTCCTGTGACATTCACCCAAAACCTATGTGGCATCAGGTACTAAGATTTCATGTGCAAAACCAGAAATCAGTGGGTCAACAGGAGAAATTTCAGTGTGACTCACCCAAATATACCTTGCTTCTGTATTTGGAGAGACTTTTATTTTAATGGCAGGGGAAAGAACATGATCAACTGCAAAGAGCAGTATGATTACTGTAGGGCCTCGTGATGCTGAATTTATCCAATTTACTAAATATATATGCTGAGTTAGCAAGTGGACAGAGAAAGAAGAATCCTTGCTTATTTCTTATAGGAGAGGTGTACAAAAGATTTTGAAACTAGCGCAATACACAGGCCCTTTGAAAGAGCGGGTCTCTCTAGGGGTACCTAACAGCACTGGGATATTAGAAGAGACAGATTAAACTGAACTTGTATGGTAAGGACTACATATAGAAATAAAATAACTGTTTTCAATCAAGATGTTCATTTCAGTCAAAAAACTGTGAAATTTATATATGTAGCTTCAATTAAAAAAAAAAAAAAAGGAATTTCAAGAGTTTTTTCTTTTATCTATGCAAGCTTTATATATATATGTAGCTACAGATGTAATTATTGGATTCTCAGGTAACCACACCTGAATTTACACCAAGGATAAACTTGTTTTATCACTTAAATTTATCACACAATTTTATCACGGAAAATTATTCTGTAATATCTGTAAAAAGTAAATTAACATAAAATCCACTGAATATCAAAAGACAAAAGATACTTTGTCATAAAAAATACAGACAGAACATAAAACTGCATGCAGTGGCTTTTACCTGTAAGATAGTATGTACTGCATGCGTAACAGGAAAAATTCCTTCGGCTGCTGAGAGACAGTTTGAGAAATCAACATAATATCCAATTTTAAAAGAGTCCAGAATTAAAGTAATCACTGCAAATAATGTAATCCCACCTACAAAAGAAAAAGCTATTAGAAAACAGTAATGTTCAGTCACAACGTCTCCAGACAATCTATATCAACGTGCTAAAATCTCGTTTAGAGAACTAAAAGTAGATCAATATGCACAGAGGTTTATAAAGGTAAATGGTCAGTAAGTTCTTGCTGAAGTTCAGGACAGCCTCTACCCAACACATGATTAAAGTCCATCACCACCCATGCCCAGCGCACCGGGTGCAGAGGAGCCAGTGACCAAGGATGCGAAGGCCCTCAGCACCTTGCAGGTAGCAGGGGGCACCTCTCTGGGAGGCAGCTGCGGTTACACGGCATGAATTAATGCCCATGGAGCCACCCAATAGCCGGCACCATTCAGGAGGGCTGAACAATAATGCTACAGTCCCCGGGCCCGGAGTGGGCAGTAACCCAAGCACTCGGAATGTCACCGGCATCGTGCAGGTCAGCGGGCAAGCCCCCAGCGAGATGTAGGGCTTGTCCTCTTTCAGAGCAACCAAGATTTTAGATTTCAGCACCTATTGTGTAAACCAAAAACAATTCCTTGTATGTGTGTCCAGATACCATTTTCATACTTTAAAGAACTTTCAAAATACATGTTTCCACTTGCTTGATAGCAATCTTTCCCTTTCAGAGATATGAATGTTTATTAAAAACTCACAATAAAATGATGTATGGTATTAACTCTTAGTTTTGTACCAGTGTGACTAAGCAAAACTAGTGATAAAATTACTGAGCCCAACTCTTCACTGAATTGGTATTTTTTCTCCAGACTTGTTGAGAGAAGCTTCCACTGGATTTTGACTGGGGCTTATTTGCATTGAGATAAAAATGTAACTAGAGAACTTAACGTTTCAGTCAGCGCGAATAACTTAATCTTTCTTTGTAAATCCTCATAGTATAAATAATAGTACTAGAGATGGCCATGCTCTAACTGTTTTATAATAATCACATCCTCCACTTGACTTGTCTTGTCCTATTTAATAATTTATTAATAAATTTGCACCTATAAAAATTAATCATTATAAATAATAAAGCCACCATGCATTTAGAAATATTTGAAAATCATTTTGTCATCCACTAACACAGCTCTCTGTGGTTTATAACACATCAGAAATCAACTCAGAATCTGTAAAAATATGTCAAAAACATTTTGCTAGAAATACTTGTTAAATACACTGTTCATTCATTTCATTGATCCTTTACTACACCAGACAAAAAACAGATTTCAAAATAGGACTCAAGGTCAAGGGTATGCATTCAGGTAGGACTTGAATTTCTCTGTATTATAGATAATCTCTTCAATAAAAAGTGCCAAATTATTTATGGAATGTAATTTTCAATAAGAGACAGTTTGCCTCGACCACAACTTTTGCTTTCATATTTCAAAACCCAAGAACCTAACTCTGTAGGTCATGCAACTTATAATTCTGCATATTTTTATTTTTATGTCAATTAATTTCTTAGCATATCATGCAGTACTGGATCCTACATTTAAATAGATATGTCATATTCATTATATATTAAAGTAAATAGCATCACAATATGAAAAATTGTAATCTTTTGAAATCACACCGTTTTTCCTTCCTAGTTTAAAGAATGATTTTTGTTTCTAAAGGAAACGAGAAAATATTATTGAAATAATTTTACCTGATTTAAATGGATTTACTTTGTGCAGGGTGTTGGGCTAACGACTTCCACAGGTACCTTCTAAATTATTCTAATAATAAATTATTGTATGAAGAACTATGATTCATGATGTATTTAGAAAGCTGCAGGAAGCTATCAGTGTGTTTCGCAGATGTCAGTTTGTCTCCTGCACTAAACACACACCTTGTCCTTACAGGGGCCACTGGCATTGCAGCTTTGAAGCAACCAAGGTCATGGGTTTGGATTGTAGAGTTCTAGCAGTTTTACGTCAATGCCCAGCAGACCCTTAAGGAGTGAATAAATACAAATCAAAATGTAAAGCTTCTTTCACTAGAAGTATTCCGATTTGTGCCTTAGTACTTCTGTTAATGTTGCCTTTAATATCAGAAGCTTAGTGGGGTCAAATCTGCTCTCAGTGAAATGAATGTAGTTTTGCCTTTGCCCTACAGGACTCAGAAAATTTTATGATTTTTTTTTCTATTAATATTTAATTACTACCACATAAACTGGAAGGGAAGTGTGCTCTAGAGTTCACACTCTTGGTTTGGTGGGTGCAAAAAGATTGAAGGAAGCCTTTCTAGAGCAATTTTTGTAAAGCTGCCTTCTGTCCTTCTAACTCTCTTAGTTACATGCATGGACTCAGTTGCAAGATGTTTTGGTTAAGTAATTCTTTTTCAACATATATTCATTTCAACATAGCAAAATATAAGTAGCCAGCTAGCCACACTTTCACTAAAATGGTAATTCACAGTCTGAAATGAATCATGAAAAATATACTAAGTATGTGCTAATATTTTATCCTCAGCACTCCAGGGATATTTCCCCTGGCAATGAGAGCAGAGAGGCATTCCTCAGAAGTAGCTGATAGCGCTACTCAGAAATTGTGAAGAATGCCCAGTGAAAGCCTTTCTCCAGGCTTAATGATGACCTTTTCCCACCCTTTTTCACTATTCTTCCAGAAAAAAAAAAATCTATGACAAAACCATTGCTACGGAGGAAGGCAAAAGGAATCTTGGCAAAGGAGTTGCTTCCTGAGTTTTTCCTTAACTCAGTTTCCTTTTACCAACACAGGATAAAGGAGTTTTATAGGCTTGATGCAACTACAAGAAACTCTGAAGAATAGAAAAATGTAGAAAGATTTCCCCCAAGGGGGAGCTTGTTCAATTGCAGAACAGACATCTAAGAGAAGCTGTGGAATCTGCATCACTTGAGAATGTATTACAAAGAGCAATCCTGTCCTCATAAAAGAAATGGATACGGTAACCTAGTAGTTCACAGCAGTATCTTATTTCTAGACTTGAGTGATTCCTTATATCCTCTAGGACAAATGAAATGCTGTGAACCCTGCCCCAAAAGAAAAAGAGCAGTGGGTTCTGTGGTATGTACCCTTGCTGAGCAGTATTTATTTCCTACTTTGAAGGAAAAAGTTACTCTCTGAGCAAGAATAGCATAACTTTGCCCAACATAAGTCCAAATTGAAACTAGCAATAATGAATTTATCACACAGGATAATACTTATAAGATGTCTGAGAGCTGAATATTCTTTTGGTAAACAATGAATTACTGAGGAGAATGACTCAATAGCTAGCATATTCCATACCTCAGGAGAGAGCCTACACAAACCATGGCTGTACAACATTAAACTCAAAAAAAAAAGATTTTCCCTGAGCAATTCACACAGCATGATGGGAACATCTAACAGCTGCAAAGAAAAAGACACATAACCACTGAGACTGAGAGCAAACTAAACGTCAATTCACATCACATTTTTAAAATAATCAGGTTTTAGATGTCTTGGGAATTTTCATCTGAACCTTTCATTAACTGCTGCTGTGAAAATTTGTTCTTGTCTAATGCAGGAGTAAAAGATTGCAGGGGAAAGTTGTTTCATTGCACTCCATTTAACACACTTTCAATTACATTTCAATGGTAATTCACAGTGAGTACAGGTTAGAAAAAGGCCAACTGCTAAAACTAGGTTTCCCTGTTATTCCACACAGTGTTCATCAGTTGTTTCCTTTTCTCAGGACCCATTCCTGTGTGACACTGTGATGTGTCTCCCAACCAGCTGCATGAAAACATATGTTTACATCTTTACCTCCAATAGGCACCTGAATCCAAAAAAGGGCCATCACATCCCACCAATACCCCTGCAAATTTGTTTACCTACAAGTTAATGCTAGCTTTTGCTTCCTTGTTTAAGCAGGTGTTTTATCCATTTTATCCATGCAGTGTTCTGTCTTTGCCCTCTTCTGACTTCAGGTGGTTTATATCTATGCAGATATAAATGTGAATCTCTGATTTACATTGGTATAGAGAGCACTGAAGATCTTTTTGTCTGGTGCTAGACTAAGATAAGTTGTACCACATTGCCTGGAAAATATGATAATTCCTGTAGGAGAGATGTGAGAATGACACCCTCATAACTGCCTCCAAACACTCTATTTTATTTTTCAAGAGCTGATAAGGTGGGGTGTAAGAGAGAGAAGGCTCTGGTAATCTCTTAGTGTGCGGAGCTTCAGCAAATATTTATCTGAACACCCGAGTATCTCACGCCAGGGACGGAGAGGGGTAGTAACGGTCCCTGCTCTGCGAGGTTCTGCCGAGCGGAGGGCCAGGACGTGCGCCCTGTACTTACACTTGAGCCAGCGGGCTCCGGCGTGCGTGTCCTTCTCACGGATGAGCCTCCTCTGTGTGCAGCTCCTGCACAGGTACCACAGCATCCACAGCAGCTGGATGAGCATCAGCGTGATGAGGTAGGAGAGCAGGTGGCTCTTGCTGATGCCCACAGCGTGCACAGCCCAGGCGAAGGTGAGCACCAGCCCGGCCAGGAAGAGGTTGATGCCGTACTGACTGCTGAGGATCTCGGCCGTTTTCTGCGGGCAGCTGCCCCCCACGGAGGGGGAGCCGGGCGCTGTCTCCATGGCCCACATGGCCGCTGGGCGCTACCCTGGGGAGCCCCGAGGCTGTTTGCAGGCTCGGCCCTCGCGGCGGGGGCGGAGCGGGGATGCCGAGCGCAGGGGCGGCTGCAGGGAAGCGCAGGCGGCAAAGCTGCTCAGAGAGGGTTTTGTCTGGGCTCTGCATGGGGGGTCCTGCCTTGCGAAGGGAGCTGGGAGGGAAAACGACCAGCGAACGGAACACCCCTAAGGATTAATCTCCTTCATGGGAAAGCCAAGAATAGCCAGTGGCCCTGGGATGCTTTTAGAGAAAGTGAGGATGGGCACAAAATGGTGAAGGATGGTAAAGCAAAATGCTCTTTGAAAAATAGTCAAGAGAAAACTGTCCCGATTTTCCAATTTTTTTAAATTGCCTATATGTGCCAAAGGTGAGTCTTGACAGATCAAACTTACTACTGTCTTATTTTCTCTTCTAAAACAGTTTTGCAGCTAAACAGTATCAAGTTAAATTTCAGGCATAAGGCTCAGTTTTAATAACTTCCTTGCTGACACCAGCATTTAAACCTAAGTGGTTAATTAAGGTAGATGTAATCACATCGCTTAATAATCTGTTATCACAAACTGGTCCAAACCTGTCTTAATGACAGGTTGCTACTGTGAACCCGAGCCTGCTGGCTGCCGTAGAGCCTGGTCATTCACAGCCCTCAGACCCTCCTCAGCAGGGACCTCTTGACGAGACCCACCTCAAGGTGTCACACTTAGTCTCCTGCCAGCAGAGCCATGAATCAGGGTTTTTTTCATGAATATATTCTTTAATTGTGCAACTATGTTGATTAAATACTGACATGTTCAAGTCTCAAGATTTGGAGGACCAGTTAAATGCCTATAGAGGTTGAGAGGATTATCTCTTCTAATTTTACTTTAAATTTGTTCATATCAAATATCCAAAGCATTTCTGTTTGCTTGTTGTTCAAAATAAGTGCATGGTCCATGTCTTTCTATAGCTCATGAAATGCAGCCACCAATTCAATTACATATAAAAAAGAATAGGAATGAAAGGATAGTGCCTATTTTACTCCATTTACCTTACTAGATCTCAGCTTTTTTTTTTCTCATTTGGAGACAGAAATGAACACATTTTTTCCCCAAAAAGCTAAAAGACATTTTCATAACAGTCTTTTAATATAACCTGCAAGAACGGTGAAAAATAAAAGGGGCATCATTAGACAGTTACAGCCTCATCATCTTTAGCTCAGAACTACATCCATCATTTTCTGAAGCTTAGGGAAATACCAAGTCCTCCTTTTTCTAAGGTTCTTAAGCTCTTGATTTGGTGGGAAGGGAAAAATACAAGGAACTGGAAGAGGCAGCAACCTTTTGCCAGGCCAAATCAGGAGGCTGCTGATTACAGCATTTTTAAACTCTTACCAGGTTCAATACCACTTGCTTTTGAGCTCATGAGTGCATGAGTACTGCAATGGTTATTCATACTTTTTACTGAAAGACTTTGCTGGGCTTTTGTACTGTGTGGAATTTTCTGAAAACAAAATCAAAGTAGACAGATGGGAAATATCTCTCAAGTCACAAAAAATGACATTACACCTTAAATAATAGACTCAGTTGACAGGCCATGCAAGATGAATATATTCCAAATCAAAGTACAGTATTTAAAATTTATGTGAACATTTATTTCATACACAAGCATACCGATTCCCCAAGACCTGTGTAATTAGATGGTTAAACAATTAAGTACTAAAAAATAATTGATAACTTTTATGCAAAGTTTAAAAAGAATAAATCTGAAAAATCATGTAGTAAATAGTAACTTTAATTGAAAAGTACAAGGCAACTTAAAACTCCTACAGCATTTACGTAGTTCATAAACACAAATGGTGATAATTATCTCCCTGAGCAAAAGCACATTTAAATACAATAAACAAAAGTTACTCAAGCTTATGCAGATATAAAATTGTTCAGATCTGTTAAAAGACAAAGACCAGAAGATAAGCATTTTGTTCCTTTAAGATTAGAAGTATAATTATTTATAAAAATTTAAATATTAAATAGATCAACCTGCTATTTTACTCTATAGGCTAGTATAACAGCAGTAGCACTAGACATTTTATTTTAGTTTGACAAGATGAGCATTGAGGATCATTATAACAATTTTCTCCTTTACACTGGAAAAACGTTCCTTCAGTACACAATGAAATAACAACATCCTAAGGTACCTTATGCTGTGTCTTTAAAGTCAGAATTAAGAACATCATCTCCTCTTATAGCCCAGACTTCAAGCACCACTCACAAGCAGTAAGTTACACTTGTTTACATCCTCACATTCTTCACGCTTGTATCTTCCAAAATGTCTGGGTTAGTAAGTATTTAATACAATACTCTATATAAAATGATTTAATGACTAGATGTTTCCAGATACTTAAGTGTCACAATCAAGCTAAAAAACAATGTTGTATCATTTCCCAGCTGTGTATGGCTAATGGCAATAAGTTAATATCAGCCTCTCTATTTCTGAAGAAAGAAAATGGCACCTTCATGGACATGCACTGTTAAGAATGAAAAGTTATTTTACAGAAGAAAAACATCCTGAATATTGCAAAATAGTGCATATATCAAAATAATTTATTCTGTGCTCTTTGTTTCCTGTATAGTGTGACAACTGTTTGTTATATTGTGGGTCATTGGCACCTTGATCATCCACTTTTGGCTGCAGACAAACGACATCGGCAAAAACGTAATGCATTTATTTCACTGATGGCACCATCAAGTTAACCAAGGTGTAAACTTCAACCAGTATTCTAGGCCCTTACTCAGCTCTGAGAGGAACTATGGAAGGAACTATGTAATAAAACACTAGTAGATCTGAAGTCAGGGAACTATGTAATAAGATATTTCATACATGAAAACACATGTAATTTCACAAGATTAATAGATCAAGAAATATCTGTCATCTATAGGTAAGTTTACAAGTGCATATGCAGTTTCCCAATAGCAACAGTTTAGCTCCCAATTCAAATATAGTATTAAAAGTTCAAAACATTGGAATTTAAAAATAAATTATTTCGAAATCAAGAGACCTGCTTTGACTAGGAATCTGCACTAGGTGATCTCTCCCTTTCAACCTATATTATGCCGTGATTCTAAGATTTATCAGCAAATAGGACTTAAAATTGTACAACTGACTTATTACTCATCTGCTTAACATATTAATACAAATAAAAAACTTTACAACAGAGGGATGAGAAGCTTTGAATTACTAGGAGATTAAAAACCTATCTATCTTCTTGTTCTTTGCTAGTCAGGTACTTCCTCCCAGGCACTGGCTGAACCATGGTTATTTGTATATGATTTTTAAATCAGGTAGTCTTTATAGTATCAGTTATAGCAAATAAACAGTATTAAAAACTATATTAAAAACTGGAATGTGATTTAAGTGACATTCACTTTGCACGGTAACAGCTATGCAAGTCCTCACATGAAGCTGAAAGAAAAAAAAATCCAATTTTAAAATACAGTAAGGATAGTATTATTCTCTCTACACAGTGACTGTGTTGTACTAATTTAACACTGTTTAGTCAGATGAATTTGCACCACCAAGCACAGTGCATAACTTGCTGCATAACAGAATTCACTTGTTTGTTCACTAAGGAAAACTGAACGTTTTCATATGGTTCAGTTCTCCAGAACATTCAACATTCATTTTTAATTCCTTCTTTCTAGGTCCACCTATGCATAATTTAATACAGAATTGGTATTTTAGTCTGTTAATATGATCAAGGTTTTAACAATTCACAATGCATTCTCTCCCCATCTCCTTCCAGTGCTCACTAAAATGTGCCTGATGGCCAAAGGACAAACATGAACTGAAGAACTTTCCAATTGCAAGCGTGACTCTACTCCTATAATACAGTAAAGCGGTTCTGAAATAAGTATTGTACTTTCAAGAGGCCATAGCTGTTGCCAGTATATTACCCAAGTTAATTATCTTCTTTAAAAAAGTAGTTTTCTAGATATTTACGAATTAGGAAAACGTATATATCTATAACTTCAGTCGGTATATACAAATAAATGTTTCAGCTATTCAGTACTTTTTGCCTACAGCTCTGGCATTCCAAGATGCAACACTCAAATAATGCAGCCTTTCCTCTTGCTGCATGATTACCAATGCTGAATAGACTTCTTCACTGGAAAGGATCTATAATGGTAAGCAAAAATCATCTGATTTCACTACATTTTCCCCCAGAGAAAGAACAACAAGTAAGTCCTACTGAAGGATTCACCTCATTGGATAACCTGACATCTGTATAGGAGATGCCCTATACATTTGTTGACATTTTAGAGCAAGTAAATGAAAGGTGTGAGAAAACCCCTATGTAACAGGTCAGCTATGAAGGATGAATTTTTCAAGACAACAAAACAGCTCTTCTCCTGAAGAGGCTGTTTTTTCTAGGAAAACCTCAGAACTTCTGATATTTGGCAATTTTCCAGATACTAGGCAGATCTGACTGTGCAGAAGAATGAAAATGCCATATTGGAAAACAGATATAGGACAAATATTTGACTGAGACAGAGAAAGGGAGAAAGAGAAAGAGAGAGAGAGAGAGAGAGAGAGAGAGAGAGGAAGGGAGTAAAGGGAGCGGTGAGAAAGTATGCCACATAAGGGCAGTAACAGCCTTTTTCCCTTTACTACCAGATCAAGTAACTTCTCTGAGTTTTCCAGTTTGGGCAAACCTGCAGATACTTGGCCCAAACTCCCCAAAGCAACTGATTCTCACTAGTCACTTCTTTTCATAATCCAGAAGAGAATCTTAGGGAAGAGGAAGAAACGTTACTCTTCCCCTTAAGATACTTACATATTGTCTAGTAACTCTGAAACCACATGCAAATACAGAACAGGAA
Organism: Crypturellus tataupa; assembly: GCA_034781795.1. NCBI lineage: Eukaryota > Metazoa > Chordata > Aves > Tinamiformes > Tinamidae > Crypturellus > Crypturellus tataupa. Next base: position 8,537,711 of record JAWLRI010000332.1, on the reverse strand, counting down.
TCCTTAGTTTGTCTAACAAAGCAGTTCATGCAACAATCTGTTTATGTGCTTAAAAAAATCAATAAATGTTTACCTGAAGGACTTATCCCAGGAGTGATATAAGCATCACAACACCCATGAACTGAGTGAAGAGCAACAAAGGTGTGATAAAGGACCATACAGGCCACAGGGCAACGTTGAAACTGGGAATGACAGCAAGAAGTTTTAGGTAAATTGTTGTATTACAGAAATAGCAGTCACACAAAGAATACCTGGCTCAAGAGGAAACGAGACTTAAATAACTCAACTTGAAAAAAGTTCTTTGCTTTATGACTTGAAAGAAAACCAAAACTAGCACCATTTTTAGGAACTGTTAGCTTGGGCTTGGTTTACTACTTATTTACTGACAACTCATCTCAGTCCCTCCAGGTGTAACGATATCTGTGCATGAAGCATCTGAAAACAAGATACTGATTGCTCCACAGGCATGCATGGCAGCAGAGATGAGCCTTAATTTGTACTTCAAGCTAAGCAGATTTGAGATTAGCTAACTGAATAGAATGAAGGGCAAGGAGTGACAAGCATTTTTATGACTGGATTAGAAAGATTATGAATAAGGATTATGAATCTGACTGATTCTAAACTATAAGGACCTTGTTCTCCAGTCTCCCTTTTTTTTCTAGCACTGCAACAAATACGCTGAAGGTCACAAAGTGGTTTTGTTCATATGTAACACCTAAACTTAAAAGAATCACCTTTCATTTGAAGGCAAATGCATATACTTATAGATATGCTACACTTTTTATATTTTTTTTTATTTTTACTCACATGCTATTTGCTCAACTGATTCTTGTATTTTTATAAAAACAATAGTTCTTACTAAAGCACCATTATGTTACAACATAAAAAAACTTAAAACACATAGAAGAATAGTTAAAATACAAATTTCAGTATATGTTTTCTATTTGTAGTTTGGGTGTGATAGTAAAGACTTCTGTGTTAGGAACTGACCTGTCATAATATTCCCATCTAGAAAATACACTCTTTTCTTAATTTGTAAACTTAAACAGGTGGAAGAAATAAGCAATTTACACTAACAAGTTTAAGAAATTCTGTTTCACAAAAAAAAATGAAGACTGAAAAGATCAAGTACATTTAAAAAAGCGTTTTTCAAATATTACAGACCTCTGACCAATTATTTCATCTCTACAACAGCTACGAAGTGTTCACTAGCATATTGAACTGTGCATCAACATCAAACAAATATTGTTTCAATATACTGTGGGTTTTTTTATCTGATGTGACATTTGTTTCCTACCTGAATGTGTTAGTGATGGCCTATTTATTAGAAAAACACCTTCTGTGTTTAAGGGCATTAACCTCGTGGTTGAATGTTCACGTAGAAGGAATTACAGATGCTAAGTAGAGCTGGTATGGTCACCAGGATCTCCAGGTCACCAAATTATACTCTTTATAAAAGTAAGTCCATTGACATAGCTGGACACATATAGATTTAGCAAAAGTTTGTACATCCATCATATTCTAACTTACCATATTGCGGCTGCAATAAAGGTAGCTGTTGTGATGGGTATCAGTACTGGATATTGTGCATCATAGTCCTCGATTCCACAGTACCACTCCAGATACATTATGCAGTAAAAAGCAACAGATAAACAGGCAGCCAATAAACAACTGCCAGAGGTAAACCACCAACTGTGGGGGAAAAACATCAGTAAGGACCAGAATATTTCAATTCTCCATTTTGCACTAGAGTTCGCCTTCTTAAGTGTACGTGCAAAAACCCCTATTGAATTTGAACTTTCTTCTACATACTATTTCTCCAGTTTGATAAATTATCTGAAAACCAGTGATAGTCACATGAAATTAAATCCTATCTTCCAAAGTATTCATTGCCCTTCCCATCTCAGCAACATCTTCGGAACAAGGATGTATTCTCCCTAGTCTATCCTTCTATTTATTCCATGTTATTCTGGAACATTGTTGCATCCCACTTTTATGGTCATATCCATTATACACACTACCCTGAATAGTCTAGTACACACACTGTATAGCTTGAGTCTATATAAATTTAGGTAGAAATTTTAAGATTTTCAGATGTGTTTTGTGAACTAACCACAATTCAAGTGATTTCCTCATTGAAATCATTAAGCATTTGTTGACATATTTCTGAAAGCTTCAAAAATACACAAAAGATCCAACAATGACTCTCCCCTTTGACAAAATGGATGAAGTTGAAGCTGATTGATTCAACTCACTGAAAACTGATACTGATCTGTCCAACAGTCATAAAAATAAAACACAAAAATAAGAAGCTGCTTTCTTGTGTTTAGATGTTATTCTGTAATTTTCATACTTAAAAACACTTCTTCACAAATCACATCTTCAGGAACACAACTGTTAGCAACTTCAAGCTGGAGGTATTATTTCTCTGTAGAAGGACTTTATTTTAGCACAGAGCTAGATATAGTGCAACAGGCAAAGGAGGCTTGAAAGACTAAGATATTGGGGAGGATTTCCAAGTCCTGCTTTCTAGCATTTGTAGACAAATTAGGCATCGTGTGATTAGTTTATGAAGTAGCTCCTCTACAGGAGAAAAAAAAACAACTCACAACAACAATCCACACTTCTTATTTTTCATCTTGTTTACCCAAGGTTTAAAACACAATGGTCAGATGCAACAATCTTGAGTGTGATTGCCAGATGCACACACTACTTCTCTTTGTAAGAAATGGTACCTTACCTATCTCCTTGAATAGTTTCTTTAACAGTTTTAAAAAAATCGAAGTAGTATGTTACAGCAATTGATGCCAAAATCCAGAATGCAGAGTGAATATTCAGTCTGGGTGGAGGTTTTCTTTTCTTCTCTGCAGCTGTAGACTTCTCTGTAAATAAGAACATAATTATACCACTAAAGCCAGTCGTTCAATGCAGTATGATTTTAGTCACACAAAACACAATGCTTACTCCTTTTAAATCATTTATCTTCGGAGATTATTATACTCAGCTTAATACACTTTGTATTAGAGAGGAAGCAATCTAAAAGACTAAGCAAGGTACCTTTTGATGAACAATAAGACAGTAACAATCATCGTATACTTTGTTTGTGTACCCTTTTAGAAAATTTACACTTGACTAGATTGCAAAAGGATTATTTAACCACTCAAGAACCTCCTATTGTTATTAAAGTGTTTTCATTAATATATAGAAGGAAAGATGTGTATCCCAATTGCTGACTTATTTGTACACATTTTCATTAACTTTAAAGTTTGCAAGCTGAATATCAGCATAAATCTTTCTTCTCCCTGTGCAAAGCTACTGCCACATCACAAGAGATTTTTCAGCTTTAGTTTCAGCAGCTAGACTCATTTCTGCTACATACTGGGGCAGGTAAACTAAAAATATGATTATGCTGAAAAATATCTCTTGTTGTCACCACTGGGAATGTTTCACAGGAAGCAGGACAGTGGAGCAAGCGCCTGTGAACGTACTTTCTGCGTATGACAGTGACTAACTAAGAAGCTGAGTACTTGTAATATGCTGTCAGGAAAAAAAAGAAAGGGGTGGATATCCATGTGGAAGTGCTGGTGTATTTGACGTTTCAGTCTGTAAGCCTCCTTTATCACTAGAGGTTATTGGTGAATGGAAGAGGAGGAACACGACCGTCCTGTGCAGCGTCACAGCTCTGGCCCCTCACACGTTATCGCTAGCTGGGCATGGCAACGGCTCTGCTGAAGCTACAGATGTTCCTGGACTTTATTTATTTTCTCTTTGCTCAATGGGAGCCAGGCTCCGGGGCACTCGGTGCCTCCCTCCCACCACGAGCCTCTCGTCCCTGGGCTTCTCTCCAGCAGCGTCTCCCTCCCATCCTGCATCCCTGGACTCGGCAGCCGGACCCCCCGGCTCCCCGGGGCCTCCCCTCCCGCCACGGCCGCCCTCTTCCCCGGCCGCGCTGCCGCTGCCACCCACCGGCCGTCCCGAGGGGCAGCTGCAGCC
>JAWLRI010000332.1:8498082-8525954 GCA_034781795.1 Crypturellus tataupa | reverse complement strand
TGTAAGAAAGTTTTTCCTTAAGTTCCTGTGGAACTTTTGATGTTTAAGTTTGTGGCCATTTCCTCTTGTTCTGCCACATAATTTCTAGTGTTGACTCTGGAGTTCAAAATTTAAGAGAATTGATCCAAGAAATTAGAGATTAGAAGTAGGAGAAAATTGATCCTTGATCCTGAAATTTATTTAAACAGCGTTGTTTCTATTTGGCAGGAGGAATGGAAAATGGAAATTAAACACTTAGATATTTTAAATGGTGCTTTTAACACTTAAAAGAATGGAGGAGGAGTACTGATGCAGGGGTAGTAACTTCATGGAAAATAAAGCTAGAAATGGCAAAGAGAGGTTCTATAAAATCAGGAAAATGATTTAAAAAAATAAAATTCTTGAGGCAGGTTTTAAATTATCACTAACCTGAAACATAGCCCAAGATGTCTCCTCCTTCTGGAAATAACTGCATTTAAATCACAATTCTTTAGCTACCCTGTATCTTGGGGCTAGATAAGGTATATTTTGCTTTTAAGGGACAAACAGTCTCTTGAGAATATTCATGGAAACCTGTCAGTGAATTCACTAGTAATTGAATGTTTTTTGAATATTCTAACACATGTACCAGTGTGAAAATCAGGAAACCAAAAACAATTTAGTAAAGAAATGATCTTCGTGAATTATTTTGCAAGGAAAAAAGTGATTCAAAAGGTATTTCAAAATGGCAGAGAGTGGACATATTGTGCAGTCTCTAGACTGAGAGTAAAGTAGCCACTAGCTCTTTTGTAAAGCTTCTTTTGCTTTGTAAAGAAAATATTTTTGGGGATTCAAGAGTAGTACCTTTATATAAATTCAGAGTTCCTGGAGCAAAGTACTTTGCTTAATTATCAAGTACTGTTTTGTTGCATAGGATTACTAAGAATTTTAATTGTTTGCTGGAAGTGAATAGTTGCATGTTGATCAAATAGAGAAACAGATTCCTTTCAAATTAACTTGACTATTTTTCAGGTTGAGTTTGAGAGGGACTTCGTGCATACAAGTGGAAGATTGATGCATTTTTGTTGTTGCTGAGCATAGTCCTGTCATTTACTCTATTTTTCCAGAAGGTATGCGTCTTCCTTTTGGAAAAACGTATTTTAAAAAAGGATAGAATTCCCATTCATATTGAAACTGTTCTACTGAATTAAAATAAATAAATAAATAAAATAAATTCTGTTTCTAAGGAACACTGCCTTAAAAGTTTAATGCTAAATGCAGAATCTGCCTCTTAAATTTTTCCTTGAATACATGGGTAAGTGTCCTTATGAGGATATTTTGACTTTTACATAATATGTTTAAAAGGAAGCATACCAAATTGAAACATTTGTATTCTCTTGCAACTATTAGAAGTTCTGTTTCTTCTCCTTTTAGGTGAGAAACCTTTTGAATGTAACATTTGTGGGAAACACTTCTCACAGGTGGGAATATTTTATTTTATGGTACTTACACTTGAAAATGAAATGCATCTATATTTTGATTCTAAAAATAAACTTGGGTGGTTTCAGGTCTATAAATTTAATACCTTTGCTCAGACCTACCTCACTCTTTAGATATATCACTTGAAAATACCAAATTTAATGTTTTACATTTGTTACATGTTTTGTTCTTTGATTCTGTCCACCCTCAGATTTCTGTTATGTATTTTTATCTTTCAGTAAATGTTTACCTATAAAGACCCACAACTGTGTTTAAAATACAGAGAACATACCTTCTCAGACTGTGCTTTTACCCTATGCTTAGGGATAAGTTCTGAATAGCTTTTTACATAAATGTCCGAAACAAATACACAATAGAATTTTATATAATTTAATGTGTTCATAACACTGTCTGTCTTCCTAGATAGCAAAACTGAAGCGCAGTTTTTGAAGGTCAGCTAAAAGGTCATCTATGTAATTGGGCTCCATTTCCATCTGTAGAAGAAATTTTCAGCAAAGTCTATCTTAAGTTAGAAAACAGCCATGTTTAGAAAAAGTAAAAAAAAAAAAAAAAAAAAAAAATTCTTTTAATTTCTTTTTCATATGCAGATCCTAAGCCTTAGTTGTCTTAATTTAACTTCCAGTGCTTATAATTCTGAAGTAATTCCACAAACTTGGTGCCCAATTATCTCACTTAGGTTTCCAAAATTTATGCTACTGTTTCAGTTTTCTGAACAACTCTGTTTCTTCAACAACCCCAGTATTTTTGCTTGCCTTTTCCCCAGTTGGGTAGCCCACCCACAGGGCTTCCTTGACCCATGGATTTGGGGCAGTTTCACACTCCACTCCATAATCAACCTCATCTTCACTGAGGGTGAATATGGCATTACCTGACAGGGAGCAGTACTGTGGCATCTGGTATATCAACCTGCTTTGAATGTAGCTGGGTCTGCCTCTTGGCCATTCCATATAGTACTTTCATTCATTTCAATTAATAACATCTTAGGATATGGGAATGGATACTCTCCTTGACCAAATTGCATTAAAAGTACTTTGGGGAATGGTGTTTTGAAGACTTGATCATTCCTGTGGGGGAGAAAGAATAAGAAATTTCACATCTGTGACAGATTCTTCATAAAATATGCATTTCTCTAACTAAATTAAAAAAAAAAGAGGAAATTCATGCCTTTTATACACCTTTAAACAGCTTCCTTGCCTCAGTTGTCTAAAAGTATAAGCTGATAAATAGAAAAGGAAAGTACTGACAGTTCCAAAATGTGACTCATTATTTTCAGCTTGCAGGTTACATTTTTTTTTCTGCTCCTAAAAGGCAACTTGCACACCTCTGAGATGCTCTTCTTTTTATCAAGCAAATAAAGTAAGGTCCCACCTATTAGAAAGTCTTTTCTGCTTAAGAGACCAAATCTGATGATGTCCCCTGTTTATCTTCTAAGCTTGCTGACCTCAAAATAGTAATACTTATCTTATTTCAGCTTTCATATGCTGCATTTTTGAGGCAGTCCCGCTGCTGTGCCTAGTCAGCTCCTGCTTTTAACTGATGCCAGATGTGATGCAGCGTGAAACAGAACATGGAGAAAGCAGGGAAAATTGAAACAGGAGCTCGTTACAAAATAATCACAAAAACACAAAATAACAAACCAAATAACTTTTTTTTTTTTTTTTTTTTTTTTTTTTTGAGAAAAAGGGACCTTTTGCACATCCAAGCTTCATCTTCCCTTATTCGTAGCACGGCTTGTTGCTATGTGATGCTTTCCTGGCTGATGCTCAAGCCTCATCCCCTAACTGCCTCCCTCTGCAGGGCTGCGTTTGGGGGATGCTTTAGTGCCTTCTCTTTAACCCATGCCAGGTGCGAGTGGCAGTGAATCAGTGTAGCAGCTCTCTTCCTGGTCTGCATTTATGAGAGGTGCTATGCAAGCAAGGCCAGTAAGAGGATTCTTCTGAGCATGTTTGGTTTGCTTTTCACCAAAATGCCAGCAAAAACATTCTTCTACTTTTTTTTCATTTAGACAGCATATTATGCCTTAGCCAAGCTGGCACTTCCACCTTACAAGTATAGATTGCTGATATATATTTATCTCTTAACAGTTAATAGCAAACCTGTGTACTCACGAGGAGGAAGCTGTGTATATTTGCAGGCTTACAGTCAGAAAGTGGACCTACTTGCTACTCTGTGTAGAATGCTTTTAGCCTAAAAATGCCTGGGTAGGAGCTACTTCGGAATAACTGCTGCACTTCACATTTACACCTTGCCTTAATCCAAATTAACTTTCAAGTGCTGAGGTTAAGGTGGTTGTTCTGGCATGAGAGGAAGCAGACGTTTTGTATGTGTCTCTCGGGTGGACCTCTGAATAAAAATGCTCTCTTTTCGCAAAGTGTAAATTACTCCACAGAGAAGCTGGTTTACTCCATCTCCTTCTCAAAGATGGGGCTGCAGGTTCTGGGAATTCCTTTGAGTTCTGTCCTGGTGCCCCCAATGAGCAGATTGCAGCGGTTCAAACTCTGACCTGAGAACAGGGGTTCAGGATGTTTCTGCCTGTGAGCTTGGGTTGGTTACAGAAAGCTCTTGCAGGGTGCAAACGGTGACTTGTTTAATAGTGTCCCCTCTGTGTTTGTCTGCAATGCTTTAATTTTAGTATTTCATAAAATACAATTAGAGTAAGTGCTCATTAAATGTGATTTTTAGGTAAGGGAGTCAAAAGAAATTGCTGACGGATGGCATTTCTCTTGCCTTGCTGTGATTAGGGAGGTTCATGGTCATCTTGGCACCCCTAGTTTTTTCTTCTCCTTGAGGAGACTTAATTTGAGTTGTACTTAGGACGAGGCATCTCCCCAGCAAAGAGCCTCATGGGGTTCAATACTGACACCGTTTGGGAGGAACATTTGCAGTTCTTCAGACTGGATTAGCTGTATCTTGTGCTTTGAGAACTGGAGTATCAGTGGATTAGTTGCTTAGAAGGGCTAGTGGTTTAAAGAAAATATTGACATTACTGGGATGTGTTTGTCTAGTTGTTCTACTTTCTTTGCTAGACTAGCATGATCCTTGCAACACTGGGAGATGTGCAAGGAGTAGTTGCTGGTAACTTCATTTGTTCCCTTTGGTACTTCCTGTGCTGTTTGCTTTTGTAAATGGGTTCTTTGAAACACTTAGAACTAAGTTCTGTATGAGTGGAAGGAACATTTAGCTTTTATTTTTTTTTCTTTTTAACCTCCTCACGGGTGAATTCAGACGTTCTGATATAACACTACTAGGCCAGGGCAAAGACTAAAATGTATTGAATTACTAGTAAACTTCAGTAAACAATCTAGATAGTTTCCCTTTTTTTTTTTTTTTTTTTTTCAGTTTTAATTGCATCTGTCTCAAAACGTAGGTCTTTTTAATTCCTCATTGTTTGGTTCCAGGCTTTGTTTTGGGCTTTTTGTTTGTTTGTTTGCTTTTGTTTTTCTCTTTTTATTTTCAATGTGTAATTGCATATTTAGGAATCTACCTTGTGGTCTGTCATACAGTTAAGATGAGTGCTTCTCTATCTATGTTGTATTAGTCTTCACTGCTTTAAAACCAGAAATAAAAATTTGGTCTGGTAGCTCCCATTGTTCTTTTTATCTGAATATCCCACCAGTCTAGGTGAATTTAACTGTTTACATTCTTGTCCCTCCAGGCAGGTAATCTCCAGACACACTTACGTCGACATTCTGGTGAAAAGCCATATATTTGTGAAATCTGCGGGAAAAGGTAAGTATAACTGGTGATTGTGGTCAAGTTAACCGCATAAAAACTAAACGTTATGTTCATGTTTTCTTGCACCTTCTCTTGACCCATAGTTTCTCAAGCTAAGGCTGCAGATTTTTTTTGTTCTGTTTGGTTAACAGCTGCTTTTTTAGCAACAGATTTAAAATAGATAAAAGTGTATTGTTGTGTCATCTCAAAAGGAGAAACATGTCAGTACATTCATACAGGCTGTGGTCTTACTTAACTTTTTGAATATTGGTGTCTTCCAGTACAGACTGTTGTGTGCATGTGGGCGGTCTGATTCATAATAGATGCATTTCTCCACCTTGCCATAACAGCTTTTCCTTTTTTTTCTATTTTTTGTCACGTAATTTAAATTCATGTTAAATTTTATGAAAATTATGCTGTAAGAAAGCTTGACAGATTTAAGCAAACTGTTAAATACTGCTGCATTTTGCTAATAGGCCACACAATAATTTAGCAGCGGCATTAATATTTAAACTGAGAGAAATACAGAATAAAGTACTAATATTAAGACTTTTTTGCATTTGTAACATCCATTTAAGTGGACATTGCCAGCTTCAGAATATTTTTCTTAGGTATATCCATTTGGGTGTCTTAGATATTAATCTTTGCAGAGATTATCAGGCATTTATAATAGTTGATTTCCATGTGATACTCAGTTTAGGAAAATATAAATAAAGGGCTTATACAGACAATTTGGTTTCCATATTTTGTTCCAGATTTGCTGCTTCTGGTGATGTTCAGCGTCATATTATTATCCATTCTGGAGAAAAACCTCATCTGTGTGATATCTGTGGCAGAGGTATGTAAAAAGTCAAAGTTGCTGCCTCCAAGATGTTTTTGCCTTTTTTTCTGGTTGAAATGTAAGGAGTCGTTAATATCGGTGCTTGACATATTTTTCTAGGATTTAGTAACTTCAGTAATTTAAAGGAGCACAAAAAGACCCATACAGCAGATAAAGTATTCACCTGTGATGAGTGTGGAAAGTCATTTAACATGCAAAGAAAATTAGTGAAGCACAGAATTAGGCATACGGGAGAACGACCATACAGCTGTTCAGCATGTGGTAAGATTTGTCATGCATTTTTTTGGTATGTGTCTGTTTTTTTTTAAAGAGTAAATAGGCTATACTATAGCAGCCAATAACAAATAATCACAATGTTTTTAAATTGCAATACCTTGTTGTCAAAGTTTTTCACAAAGCCTTCTATCTTGTATGATTCAATTTTATCGTTTGGTTTACTAAGCTCTTAACTGTTGCAGATAAATTCAAAAGAGAATTTCAATTAAGAAATAGACAGGAGAAACAAGAGGAATCAACACTGCATGTATACATACACTTTTCCTATGGAAATATTGATTTATATTGCTGCTTCAAAATATCATTTATTTTCAATATTGCTATTTTTTTGGAAAATTAAGTATGTCTTCACTGTCAAGAGAAATCATCTTTTTTTGTAGAATAAAATCCAAACTTCATACCGAAGAATACTGTTTTTCCAAATCTGCTGGATAGATCATATTTCCAGTTTGTCACAACATTGCTCTTTGATCAATGATTCATCCTTACAGAACGGAGACCATAGTTCCCAGAAATTGCATTGTCTCAATTTATCTCTGGTGTTCCTTAGCATCCTGCATAGGACTTACTTTTCTCCTCATAAGTGGTACCGCAGTATAAGTACATTCTGAAGAATGAGCTTTCGAGGGAGATAGTCATTATATGATGATGTCAAACTGCAGTATGTCTTTAGACAACAAGAAAGATTTAATTATCAGGAGATCTTGCATCAGAGAAAAGAAATACAGACGCACAGGCTATGAAAGAATAAACACGCGTTTGCTTTGCTGACATTGTAGTAGGGTTATTTTTCCCTTGTCTTGTAATGGTCTTTTGATTACTTTTCCTATTAGCCAAGTCATTGTATCGAGAGGCCACAAATATTGTATAAAGAGACCAAAAGAACTGATTCATATTATGCATAAGTACCCCCTATATTATTCTGGAAATTTGTAATTTTGCTTTTCCTGTTTAATGTTTCTTCCAAAGAATAATCTTGGCAATAGCACAAGAAGAGTATTGCCAATAATTAATCTCCGCAGTCGCCTGTAGATCAAAATATAGTCCTTAAACTCAGTCCAGAGTTCTGCTGCACTGCTGTACTTTGTCTTGGTTCAGCCTTAGTCTCTTATTTCATTGTAGTGTGGTATTAAATTATTTGATCGTGTGGCTCAGAGAATAGACAGAGCATTTTATTATCTTTTAATATTTACAAAAATGACAAATTACAGTATTAACATTGGTTCTCTTGGTAGACTCTGTCAAAGTAAACTGCTGTGCTGAGTTAGCTCACAGTTTAACCAGTGACCATTGGCAGGTTGTGAGTAGTTCCTCTGTAATGAATGAATCATTGGATTTGATGATACAGTTCTCATTGGAAGGATCTGTTTGGAAACTTGGTGCAAGGCTGACAGAAGACTGACACAGAATGAAAGCAGTCACAGCTTTCAAATACTAATGGATATTCCTGGACTAAAGTGTCAAGAAACACAACACGTCAAAACAGGTCAAGAAATAGCAGGAACTTGCCTGAACCTGTTTTAGATAAAATAGCACAATTAGGAAAAATCATTTGATATTATCATTTGATAGTCTTGAATATTTATGCACTTATGCACTTATTTATGCACTCCTATTTATGCACTTGTAATAAGAGCAACATGTAAATATATCACTTCTGTCTTGTAGGGAAATGTTTTGCAGGCTCTGGTGACCTGCGTAGACATGTGAGGACCCATACAGGAGAAAAGCCCTATACCTGTGAAACGTGTAACAAATGCTTCACCCGCTCCGCTGTTCTGCGGCGGCACAAGAAAATGCACTGCAAAGTCACTGAGGAAGGTCCAAACACGCTAGAAGAATTTACTCAAGGGATTGAAGCTTCTGATCTTGACAGATCTCAGAGTTCTGACTCATTTGCCCAAGAAATGTCTGTTACTTTGTTACCAGTGTCAGTTAAATTTCGCCAAAGTGGTAACTCAACGGAATTCGATAATTCTACAGATTCTTACTGTAAGTTACGCTCAATGATTCAACACCATGACTCAGCAAACCAACAGAAACTTAATATGGATTCTGCAAAGCTGCCGAAAGCTCAGACAGAGCAAACCCCTCCACCGTCTTACACTTACACAGACGTAGATGTGTCTTCTGCAGAGGAACCCCTGCAGCCCGATAGCATTTCTATGCTTCGTTCATCACTGGGTAGCTTGGACAGCCACTGCAGTGATCCGCTAGGCAGTCGGACATCATCTGCCGTGTACAAGGGTAATGAGGGACCCTTCTTCTCCAGCATGACCCTCTGGGGCTTAGCTATGAAGACTTTGCAGAATGAAAGCGAATTGGAACAATGAGGACTCGGGTTACAAATCAAAACTTCTTTGAGACGTTTCATGGGGAAGTTGAGCCTTTGCTGTGATTACAATGCTCTGGAGAGAGCTCCAGAGAGAGCTGAGGTAGCTTTGTTTGCTCGGAATCAAGGTGCTTAGCTCGGAGCACGCTGCAGAGCTGCCTTGATGCTGCTGCCCGGCAAGGTTCAACTCCGGCTCGGGGACCCTTTGTTCTTCTGGGCCTGCACTGCGTCGCTCGTGTGTCCCTAGTATTTGTTACCTTCCATTCAACTATGTGGTTCTGACCTGCTAACGGAAGGAGAGATGTTTCATAATATAATGCAATTCACGTATGGATCATTAGAGTTGTGTGAAGATGTAGATATTAAAAGAGGAAAAAAAATGAACAAATCACTAGTGAACTTGAGTTTGAATAGTGGCTTTCTTACCATTAGGTCTGTTGGTTTACATGACTTGAGTATTGTGATGTTAAAATTAAATGCTAAATAACAGACAATATTTGTTATAGAGCAAAGTAACTGTATATCTAGAAACTTTATTTTTTTTACAATAAAAGCCTTTTTTTTTAGCATTTTATAAACTGTTTTGCACAGAGGATTATTTGTACATTGAAGACCAAATTAGAAAGTGTTAACTTAATTTGAATAAAGGGAAATTGTTTTAAATTCTGTCTTAATTGCTCCATGCATTATGTCTTTTTATGAAAGCTTTTCAGTAACATAATTCCATCCATTCCAGATATCTCTGTACAACTGCTAAAGGGTATATTGTCAAGAGGAGGTGCACTCTCAAATAAATACAAACCATACATCAGTAGATAATCTTGTATATTGGAGTGTTAGTGTAAAGCATTGGCTAATTAATTATATGAATAGACTATTCCTGGAAAGCAGCTTTGCTGCAGGCCTCTTTTTTCTGCTTTAGTCCTTGCAATGGTAGCTTTCATTTCAGTATATATCTGTTCCTGCCTTTCAGGCCAGTTTCAATCTCTTGAGATTTTCTTAATGTCTTTACACCAATCAAAAAGTTTTAGCAATGTGTTTTTAAGCTTTATGTAAAATATTGTGTAAATACTGTAGTTTCTGAAATGAAAACACTCCTGTACTAACCATCTTTCCTCTAAAGTTTATCCATAGATGGAAAAGTCTGAGTATGACATACTTCACATTTGCTATAAGGAGTTCAGCACTAGAAAGCAATCTGTGAGCACTGGTATCTGTAGTGACATCTGATAGCACTGCAAGGCTGGAATTGGAATTGCATGGAAAATACTCCAGTATTTATTTGGGTCTACAAAAATCACATAAGCCCTCCAAGAAGCTGGTCGTATGAAAATGTTGGTTGTAAAAAGAAGCAGTTTTTAGGCTAAGAACTAGTTTTCAGTGCTTTGTAACAGCGAACAAAATCTGGTGTCATCAATATGATAGCCTGGTAATTTCTGTGCTTTAAAAAAGGGCATGTGTGTACAACTGATATTGTCAGGTAGTTAATACATACCTGACTAATATTGTCAGATAATTAATACATAATATCACATTTTTCCTGGTATTAGTAAAAAAGTCTCTAAAAACGGTTATCATTGAAGAACAAAGCTTCATGACTGCTTTATGGCAGAAAAGGAATTAGTTTTGTTAGCACAAGAACTTACCACCTCTTATGGGCGTGAATGACTTGCATTCCCCTGCTTGCACTCAGTGGAAGCTCAGAGGCCAGGAAATACAGTATTTTCCGAACTTTAAATGACTCGCTACTCTTTATTCAAGAATACAGTGTTTGGTTTCTTATTGTGTTAACACAGTACATTCCAATTTATGCCTTATACTTCATGCCTTCCACTTCCTTTGCATGTGCTTCGTGCCTCCCTTTTCTTAAATGCTTCCAACCTGTATGAACAGGATGATAGGGCAGGCCAAAGTTTTCACTCCTTAAAACAATCTTCATTTTGAGTTATGAAAAATGTTTTCACTTCCTTAACAGACCATTACTAAAGAAGCATAGGAGGGAAAGCAGAAGCATAGGAGGAAAAATATGGAATTTTGCTTACCTTTCTCTTCTGGGAGTGTGTATATACATGTACTGGGAAACTATAACATATACCTTGTTTCCAGTGAGTAGAGACAAATATCTTCAGTGCTACCTGTTTTTAAAAATAACACTTTGGTTAGCAGAACCTCATCCCACTCAAAATTTAGCAGTGGTCTATTTTGTACATTTTGAACATTTATCTCTTCTCTCATTCATTTTCTTTTATATTATTTGCTAGTCAGCTCTCCAGGTCTTCTCTCGATATATTTGATTTCCTGCTCAACAATCCTTTCGTTATGTCTCAGGCCATGTGCATGCTTGTTCTCACTCACTCTCACACACGGGATTCCCTTCTCATGTGCATTTTGTTGCTTGGAAAGGACAAATCAGGAATCTTCTCAACCAGTTCTCCAGTTCTGCAGTGATTTTGCTTTCTCTTTTAGTTTGATGCAGACAGTACAGAAGGATATTGCAAAGTCTTTGTTGCAACCTCTGTGCTCTGGTAAGGCAATGATGCGGTTGTGCAATTTTCTGAAGTGCCTTATTGCTGAATATCTGAGATTCTCAAAGTGGAAACAGCATCTTAAGTGCTGTTTTAAGCACTAGACTGGATTGTTGGGTGTCACAGGCTTCTTACAAAGAGGGCAGTCCTCTTGCTCCACGAGGTTTACTCTGAAAAGAGTGTTTCAGGCTGAAAACAAGCTTGCTACCAGATTGTAAATCCTGTTTGCAGTATGGGAAGCTTGATAATCTACCATGTTGCAATGTGGGACAATATCATTTGAGAAACAAGCAGAGAAAAGATTGGCAGGAGAAGATACGGGTAGTAGAAAGCAACTAGTGTGAATCTGCACAGGTGGGACCCACGGTATCAAGAGCTGCAGTTGCAGGAAGGAGGTATTTCAGAAGCACTAAGAATTGGTATTTCTGGTTGGCTTAAATGGAAGACTGAGCAACGCATAACATGAAAATAAGATGAGATGGATTCAGATAGAAAATTTTCTATGTATGGAGTCAGAGGCTTTAAATCACTAAATCTGTCTGTGCAACCACTTTTCAGTGAAAATATCACTGGCTGATGTGCACTAAGATGCACTGTGCTTTTGCATTTCAAAAACCAGGTAGGCCATGCTAAGTCAGTGCTGTCTGGTGCTTTTCCTCATCCAAGCCTCTGCAGAAGAGAACCTTGAAAGAGTTCTTTTTCTGTGTCTTAACAATTTCCTATTCTAAACTCTAGGACCATAATGAGGAGGGCATTTGAGTGGGAATAGCAGATGTGTTCTGCTGGTCCTAAGGCTGAGGAGAATAAAGCAGGTAGAGCTGGAAAACAGCAGCGACTTTGAAGAACAGGTGGGAATCGTGCTGTGGTTATGGGACCCAGAGTATTTCACAAGCAGCAGACTCCCAGCCATATCTTGCTCATAAATATCCATAGCCAGCACGCTGAGGGACATGAATAAGCATCAGCCAACTGGCTAGTAGCCTGGCTAGTAAGAGTGTTATTAAAATCAATGTAAATGCCATGCTATTAAAATAATATATTTTTTTTTGACAGAGGATGTTAACCAACAAGATATGGTATAATTAAAGGGCTGCTAATTGTTATTTATTAGAAAAGCCATCCTGCAGTTCAGAGGTGCCATTCAGTTCATCTTATGAACTTTTGTTCAGTCACTTTTGTTTCCAGAATATCCAGGTAATTGTTCAGGGCTTAGTTTAAGTTTGTTCAGTACCGAGTTCTGCTATTTGACACTTCCACAAAATAGAACACATAAATAATAGTAGTACTTAGACTTTGAAAGATGTTTCTGTGTTCTTTGGACAATTTAAGTACATCAAACTATATAAAATCTAGTCTGTCATTTGTGTGTATGCTTTCTATTTGTATACAGGAAGTTTGTACTAGGTTCAAATAACTTCCCTACCCTAAATAACTTCTATTGCCTTTCTCAAAATTTATGATTCAGTTCAGTTAGAATTGAAAGTTAAAAAATGTGCAAAGGAAGAACTTCAGCCAGAAGGAGACATCATTTGTATTACCTGTTGCCATTGAGCAAGCATCCTGTGTTTATAATCTGAGACTTTATCTGCTTTCCCTTTTAAACCTAGCCTTAATAGAGCTTTTTTGGAGATGCAAGACTCGATTTCTTCAATTCAGAGATTGACTTTAGAACTGAGTTACTGTGCTTTGTTTCCATGACTCCTTCACCAAGTCTGAGCAGGCATAAACTCCTGTTGATAATTTTATAGGGAAGTAATTGCTACACATGAAGACTTCCCAAAACATCTAAGTGACATATACAAGAGCAAGCCAAATTTAAGACAAAATCAGTGTGAAGCAAGTGGAACTGGCCCCATAGGCCATTTGCTCCTGGAATCCACTTTTTTCTTCCCTTTCATTGTCTTGGCCACTGTGGGTAGCTCCATTCATACGTGGACAGCTGCATTCAGTCCTCGCTGCTCACTTCATGCCACTTACCCGCTCCTCGTAATCCAGAGCAGAGGTTAATGTATGCAAGCTCAGAGAGGAAAAATGTGGGGCGTATAGTTAAACGGAGTCTCCTGTAATTATAAAATACTATGAAAATCTCCATGTTTGGGAGTGTGTGCTTGATTCTGGGTATTTAGTTTTCTTGAGGAAGGACTTTCAAGTATATGTTTGAGAAGCGCTACCTAGCACAAGAGCAGCAGGACAAGAGATGAAGATTGCTTGTTTGTGTACGAGATTAGTAATGGAAAGCACACAAAAGTGAGCTCTATAAGCAGATTTGAGGAGGAACGTCTGATAGCTTGGGAAATGTATTCTAATGACGTTGGAAGGACCTTCGATGCAGCGGTTTGAAATTTGGGATGCTAATGACTTCAAAGTGACCCATGTTCCATGGTGCTGCAAATAGATCTCTTTGTATTGGTACACATGGACTTGTGCTTTCTGCTCCACAGCCTTATTCATTAATCCTTGCTGACATCTTTTATTGAATTTACCTTCTCTAAACAGTTGCTTTCCATCTCTGTTATTAAATCTCCATCTTAGCAAATAGATAAAAATTACCTTTAAAACAGCCTAGCAAAAACATAGCCTGTTGACTCAGTCTCCTAAAGACAGCCCCCCTACCATACAGATTTTTTTTTTTTTTTTTGATATTCACATGCGTGTTCAGATCTGACAACAGTTTTGTTCTCTCGGTGAGGGAATTTTTCCTGGAAGGCCACAAAAGCCCATTAATACAGGCACACAATGCAGAGCTGAGGAGCGTGCATGCATGAACTACAAGTCTGCCAGCTTTTTGTTAAGCTCTGCAGGAGGCAGTATAGTGAAATAATGCCTTTCAGGCCCTTTTAATGTAGTTCTGACCTTCCACTCTATATTAAACAGATGACTGGAACCAGAAAGATAGGTCATTGTGATTGCAGTTAATATTTGTAAGGACCAAAGCAGCTCGCAGCCTTTGAGGTAGAAGGGAATCATCCTAAGTGTGAAAATGTATCCTCACAAGAATGGAGAGGATCAAAGAAAGGCCAGCTGGTGCTCGGACATCTTTTCATAACCTTTATTACAATGCTAGAATACACTAACCTCAATGGGAAGTCCATTCAGTTTGTGTATTTCAAATAGATAATCTGTATTCTGGTGAAACAAAGAAAGCTTTTTAAAACAAAACAAAAAAAATGCTTTCTTAAAAAAGGGGGTGATCCACACAAATTTGCCTATGATTTAATCATATTGATTTTCTAAAATCAGCTTAGCTGTTTCAGTGCAAATGTATGAATGGATGACATGCTTATTGTGCAAGTGGCTGAGAATTTGTAAATTTAGTTACAGAGACTTTTAGCTGATTTTGCTGCATTTTACTTCCACTTCAGAATAAAGGTCCTCTGCATTCTGACTTGGCATGCTTAAAATCAATGTGCAGTATTTCAAGGAAAAACTGTATACGGAACAACCATAAGGACTGAATCCAGAAGGTATGTGTATATGAAGTCATGAAAAAAGCCAAGATTAAGGCTGGCTGGTTTCAACAGAACCTGGAATTTAAGATAAGGCTTTTAGGCAGCATCTTACCACTCCAAGTGTATTTGAAATTAGCAGTATCAAAGTGGAAAATCCATAAAGATTGCTGTTCAGGCTGTTACAGTAGTTCTGTACCCACGGTTTGTGCTCTGGACTACCTGAGCCGCATTAAATTAACAGGAAAAAACAGTGGGATTATAGGTATAGACCAGAGACTGGCATTTCTGCAGCAATATTTTCTAGGTAGGGAGTGGCAGCAGTAGGATGGAGCCTCAAAATTCAAGCTCATAAACGTTAATGGTTTGAGATTTCGATTGCCATCACTTTCTGAATTTGTTCTATTGACCTGGGCTGGGGAAAGCATCCCTTTTGCTTTTTGAAGAGGGACTTATACCCACACAGTTTTATTAAATGTCTTGACTGAACTGAAGATTGACACCTATGTAAGAGTTTCATTATTTGTGAAGTGAGACCACGGCAAGGAGCTGAGCACTCAATCTATTAATACTGCAAAGCAGCAAATGGACAAAAGAATATCCCCTTTTGCTACCCAAAAAGCGAGTGCAGACAGTCATCACATCTGCCCAGTTACAAGAGAAGCCTGTAAACAGGTCTGAGGGGTGCTGAAGTTCTGACAGCTTCATGAGATGCAACAACTTATTTTCGATTCAAAAGTCATTAAAATCATTCCTA
The DNA here is from genome assembly GCA_034781795.1 of Crypturellus tataupa. Taxonomy (NCBI): domain Eukaryota; kingdom Metazoa; phylum Chordata; class Aves; order Tinamiformes; family Tinamidae; genus Crypturellus; species Crypturellus tataupa. Next base: position 8,510,605 of record JAWLRI010000332.1, on the reverse strand, counting down.
AATTCTAGTGCTGAGGAGAAAAGGCGTTTTGTTGCTTTTTCTCCAAGCAATTTGCATTTCAAATCTTTCTCATGTTTTTTTTCCTCTCTTTCTCCCCCTTTCCCCTTTTCCCCCCTCCCTCTCCCCGTCAGTGATGTCTCTCTCAGCAGCTGTCTAGTCATGAATCACTCCTGTCATCTCAAGCATATTTTTAACACTTCTGAACGTGCTCTAAAAGCAAATGCTGTTAAGCAAACAATCTGCACCGTTTTTCATACGCTCTCTTTAGTTCCCAGACCTCTTTTTAATCATAATTTTAGAAGCTGGGGCACAGAGGAAGCAAGTACTGGCAAATACAACCTTTTGTATTTGTGAGAGTATCATAATGTTACATCAAGTTCACATGTAATGCAGATGATCTGTCCGACTTGCGGAAGGCTTGAAGTTGCCTGAAGCTTGAGAATTTCACTTCATTAAGATTCATATGAATGTTGCCTTTGGTTTCACTCATTGTAGTCGGCAGCCTCTCAAGCTCAACCTTCACTTTGAGTTTAGGAATTGAGCATACAAAAAGAAAATCACCGTCAAAGCTTAGTTCAGCTGTTGTTACGGTAAAATAGATTAAATTATGCTGTGTTTGCTTCAGAGCGGTTATTTTACAGCCTCACGTGGAGAGCCTAATTATGGAGTCTGGCAAAATATTTCTATTGTAAACTCATTTTTTTTAGTTCTCAAAAAGTGACATTGATGAAAACTCTTGTCTTAAAAAGCTTTTCTCTTTTTCTGATTTCTATTTTGGAAGAAGGATTTACACTAAGGCCTTAGGGCACCAAGGGTATTTGCTATGTCCCTGGTCTTAAGAATGATCCAGCAAGTCAAATGTAAAGAAAAGTGTATTTTTTTCTTCCCCCACAGGCAAGTAGGTGATTGATGTCAATAATTTTCATACTTCAGAGAAGTATAGCGTGCTAAGCTCTGACTCCAAAGGATTACAGGGCACATATTTCTAGTTTCAACCTAAGGAAAACAGGAATCCTGACAGCTCCTGCCTAGAAAGAACTTTCTTTTTCCAAATAAAGCAATACTTAAAAACCTAAGGCCAAGTTAATTTTGATTTTACTGAACACTACAGTCAGTAACCATAGAAGATGCTTTTGATGTGATTCCTAATGCAACTCCTAATACAGGCTGTATTTATAAGCCTCACACTTAGTGCTGTCATAGGAAACATTATTTTTCCTTTCTATCGTATTGCCTTGATGTCACAACTTTTTTTTTTTTTTTTTTTTTTTTTTAAAACCTTACTATTAAAAAGTATTAATTGTCAAAGTCTAGGATGTAAAATGATGCTCTTTAATGTATTTCTTGTAAGGAGTGCTCTTGTGTGGACTGCAATATGGATTAGTGTGTTCAGGGTATGACTGTCCTCCTTTATTACATTATCTTTGGTAATAGCTTGTTGATGTGGAGTCATTGAAGAGTTACCACTTCCAAAACTTGTCTTGAACAAGGAAGTCTTGTCAACCCAGGTTAATATGGGTTGAGAAATGGTGCTATTAAGCACTGTCGGGCAGCTCCATGGCAAGACGCGTCTGTCTGCGTTTCCCCCCGCGTTCTGCTCTGTGGAGATGCGATTAGGGAAACTGGGCTGCAGGGGCAGCCCTCGGTATTGCCAGAAAAGCTTGGCACGTTGTAAGAGCCTGGAGATGAGAAGGCAGAAAGAACTTCAAAATGTTTGTGACTGTTAATTGTAAGTCAAACTGGTGCTGCGTTAGCATCTACCCAAGTGATTTTGGACTGGTTTGTCGATATACAAGGTAGTAGTTCCCGCTGTCTCTCCCGTCTCCCTCCAAGAACTCAGATGAGGAAACGTGTGTTCTGCAGCCACCGCGCCAGCCTCCCGCAGGGCAGCCGAGGCCGGGGCAGCCGCGGCCTCGCCCGGCAGCGCGAGCGCCGGCGGCCACGGGGTGGCAGAGGCGGCCCGCGCTACAGCCGCTGCCTTCCCTCCGCGTCCCCGAGCCGCTGCCCTTCCCTCCAGGCTGCAGGCGGGCCCGCAGCCGGCTGGTTCGCTCTCCGCAGCTGTAGCGGCCCGTGAGGAAGTGATTCCTGGCCCTGGCGTTCGCCTGGGCGCAGCCGGAGATGGCGCTTCCCACAGGAGCCGCGGCCTGCGCTTCGGCCTCGTGGCTGCTGCACAGCAGGTGTGAATGTGGTCAGGTTTGTGACGCGCTCCGTCACTTCCCTCCTAATGAGTGCATTTTCTTAGCGTAACCCCACAGCTTTACAATCCTCGCTGCCCATCGTGTCGAACAGAATAAGCCAACTTGGCGGCACCTGGGTAGTGGCTCCCAAGTCTGCAAGGAGGCACAGATGCACCTGCCCAAAATGCACCCACACTTAAAGGGCAGGAATCGCAGGAGCAGCGCAAGGGAGAAGTTGCCTCCATTCAAAATAATCAGAGCGTGAGTGTTTGGCAAAATCTGGATTGCCTAGCCGTATCGCCCCCCAAGTGGGAGGGAGGAAAATAGGTCAAAAAGCAACAAAAATAGGAACTGAAAGTGGTTCTTTTAAGAAAATATAGTATAGTATATATTCACTTGAAAAAAATGAGCGAAACCTAGAATTTGAAGACTAAAATCTAATATTACAGTGTAAAGTAAGAATTTTGGTCCTTAAATGTAATTTTTAGTGCTTTCTCAATATGAATTACAATATATGGTTTAAATTTTTATCTGTACAGATTAGCAAGGCCTAGATCATACCACTGTGACTGGTTTTAAAGCTATTAAGAGCATCAGTAGCAATAAAGATATCCATAAAGTGTTATGAGTCAAACAGTACAACTTTGTGAGTACTGTAGCTTTACAAGCCATTGATTTACCATTAGCGCTAAGTGCTGTTGTCACTGTAATCGGCATTACCTTGTTGTTACTACCTGTGCCATTGCCAGAAAAACAACAGTTTTCCTAAACTGAATTAGTATACTTCCCTCTTGCTTCATCAGGGATTTTAATGCTATAGCATTTTCAACTCTGAAAATTCAATAGTGTTTTTCCAAGTGAACCTTAAATAAATGTAAATGTATTTTTTACATACGTTCCTCTCTGAGATTTTATTGCTTTCCATATGCCCCCAGTGCCCAACGGCTGATAACAAGCACTGCACTTGCTTATCATAAGTATTTTAACCACTCAGCTCTGCCACAACTGTCTGCCAGTTGCTTTACTAGAAGACATTTTTATGATAGAGGTTGGTTAACAATGTTTTTCCCTAAAACATTCTCAAATCAAATATTTTGTAGAAAACAAGTCCTTTCCATATGTTTTTAGTATTTTTGTACTGGCAGTGCCTTAGGAACTGGGTTTTATTTAAAATAACCTAAATGAGTTATATAGATTGGTCAAGGCCATTAAAGTTATTCAGGTTGTTAGATTTCTAAAAGCACTTAGGTGCCTCAGAAAACACACCCTCCTTCGGGTACCTACATACATTTTTAGATATGTAAAAAGTTGAATTTCAGCTTTCAGCAAACCTGACTGTTTAAGCTCCTTAGAGTGTATGTATATACTCTATATGTTGGGTTGGTTGAACTCTTATGGGAACAGAAAAAAAGTCATAGTAGCTATGCACATATAGTCCTTACTGTCGATATCGTATTCCTATAGCAATGCTTGATGTAAATGTAATCATTCTCACATTAATCAGGATGAGATGCATATTCAGGTGGGGCTGCCATTGCGGTGCAGCATTCTGTGTTTGTGGTGGCATTGGTTTTACAAAGAAAACCAGGTCCTGAACTGATGTAATTATAGCCTAAATAAAAATTGTGTTTGGAACAGGTCTAAATTCTCTCTGAAATTCCAGCAGTTAATATGCAGGTCCTTTAGGGAAAAAAAATGTCTTCAGTAACAAAATTTAAAGCCTTTACAGATTAACATCATATTTCCCCCAAAGGAAAATATTAGAGATGTACTGAAGCTCAGTATGATCTAATTTGAGAAAAAAAAAAATGTCTGTATAGATTAAGAGTTATCCTTGAGCAACTGGAGAAGGTCACCAGTCCCTTCCATTCTCTAATGTTTTTATGGTATCGGTAGCTGGACAGTGAGACTAGATTGGCAGAGTGGACAGCTCTTAAGGGCTGAGATCCTTCCTAATAGAAGTGAGAGACACTTGTTTCTTGTTGTCAAGTATTTTCTGATGAAGGACATCAATGTGCAATAATTGGAGCCAAATTAAAACAAAAATGGGCTACTGAGAAACTACAAAAATATCCATCTGTTCCTTCTTTTGCCCAGGGCATTGCTTTTTTTTTTTTTTTTTTTTTGGTAGCAGCCAGTTGGCTCAAGTTCACCCAAACAAAATTCATCTACCCAGTTGGGCAGGTATTAAAATCCACCACTTAGGGCTCCTTTATGGGGGTTATAACCTGGAGATCATCACTAACCAACTACTGCCGATTCGCTTGGCCATCCCAGTACACTCCAGAAATTATTCTTTTTCTCTCTCTCAAACCTCATGATGGATTTCATTTTCTTTTGGAATTCAGCTTTGTCTGTGATGGAAAACATAGCAGGGAATTGTTCGTTAATCTTTGCCCAGTGCTTTGAAGAGGTAGTGTATTTTTGGAAGCTGCTTGCAACAGTTGCTCACATTCTCCATGGGGAAAGGAGTCTATGTTTGCTCTCCCCGGTCTGCCTGGAGCCTGGGATTCAAGATGCTCCAGCTCACGTATGTTCCTGCAGGCACTGGGCGTCCTTCCTGCCAGTTCTGAGAGGACACTGGTTCAAAGACCCCGTATGGGAAGGCCTGAATGTGTTTGGCAGAGCTCCTCTGCTGCCATACTTTAGTTCTCCGTGTGAATCCTGTCTTTCTGGAATGGTTCCTCCCTTGTCATTTTTGTTTGTTATTTCTCACTATCTTTTAATTTTAAGTAGTTCCTTTCCAAATCTGCACCACTGTTAGAAATTTGATGGTTTAAAATTCCTAATATTGGACCATGTTTCAGATATCTTATCATCTAGGATGCTTGATGTCTTCAACTGCAGTTTTCTAAAGCAATGTAAGAAATTCAAATGCAGTAATAACAAAGATGGATATTTTATAGAATGCAAGTACTTTTTTTTTCAAGTTCTTGGATCTCTTGCGGTGAGGTATCAGTAATTCTGTGCTAACAGACATCTGTGCTGTTTGGATGTGCTGGTCATGGTTATTTCTTTTTTTTTTTTGGCTAATAGGGCAGGAATTACTCCTGTGGCAACCAGATCCTCCAGAGTTAATACTATTTTTCTCTGAAGTCACTGCTAATATTGCTTGCTACATCTTTTTGTTGTGTTTTTTTTTTCAAAGTACCTTCTCTTGCATAGACTGTCAGTTTAAAGGAGCCCCAAATGGGTTACCAGGATAAGAAAAACCCTGCTGTCATAAACCAATGATAACACTCTAATCTTACAAATATGAAAATGATATACCATGCACGTAAGCTCTGATGAGGTTTTGCTTTTACAGTTCTTACAGAGAACAAGACCTAGCCATATAACACCCTTTCCATCCATGAAATAAAACTAATGATACTATGTGTTCATAGTAGTACATTCTAAGGTAAGGGCACCCTTTTGGCATTAGATAATTAGAAGTTACACAGGTGAACTTCCTTCCTTGAGCTGTGTCATTTACTTCAATTTGTTTGCTCCCCTGCCATTTAGTAACATCTCTGTTTGCAGTTTTCTCTTCAGACATTTAAATATCTTTGTAAATAATAAACGTATTTGGGAGCCCCAAAACAGACAGGAGGCTTTCAAAGATGCACAGAGCTTCACTTTTCCACCGCTAATTTTCACAGCAAAACAACACAGACAAAAACTGCCATAGACAATAATCCTATAGGAGTAGGCTCTGTGTCATTTAACTACTTTACCCATTATCCAGTGTCACTTTCCATTCATTTCAGCTTTTCTTCTCAGGAGTTGTTTAAATATTGAAGTCATTTCTTTTGTAAGTGCTGACCTAAATTATTGGAAGGGATCATTCATTCCTCATGCCTCAGATTGCGGGTGCTGAAATTAAGAGTGGGTCTTGGCTAGAGGGATCTCTCGCCTTTGCTTTCTGAGAGTCTTTTGATTTCCCTTCTAAGCACTGAGGTACTCTAAAATCTTCTTTTGAAAATTCCAGTCAGTGGATATTGAAGTGAAAGTGAAATCCTTCTCCAACTCTGCTACATGTGCAAACTGAACTAAAAAGCATTGACAAAATGTGGAGGTTTGAATGTTCATGTACAAATCAGAAAATGCCAGATTGCTTTATCTGCCTGGACAAGTTCTGTTTGCCCACTGCAATACAGTGAGATCAAAACCATGTGCAAAAACTTAAAACGTCAGCTTTTGAAAAATTGCCCCATTAACCTGATGAGTTTCTAATTACAGTAAGATGTAAAAGCCTTTTTTTTTTTCAGTGCTATGTAAGATTTTGTCCTAGCAGTTTTTTTAAAGATACCCTGCTGTTAAAATGTTTTAGCTGCAATGTTTGAGTATAGTTTGCCCTATATTTCTTTTGCTTTCTCTGAGGGGTTACATAACTTTTTCATTTCTAATGACTTTTCCTAAATATAAACTGTGATGTTATATTATGCACCTCCTTTGGCTACAGACCAATTAATTTCAAGTGGTTCAAGGCCAAAGAGAAGGCTAGGATCACCTCCTAGAATCCCTGGTGAGAGGTATGTTTCTTGCTTTGGCCTGACTAAAGGGTTCAGTGGCTAAGTTTGTTGAAATTGATCTATCCTTAAAACGCTTGTAATACCCTAAATTAATAGAAGGCTCATTTGGGTATTGCATGACCTTGTGCAACTTAGATGCCATTTAAAATCCATTTGAAAATAGCCAAAACATTGCTATGCTTTACTAAATCTGATAACTTTAGCCATTGAAATGAAGGTTTAAATCATAAGCAGGATTAACCTGGGAAGAGATGAGTGATGAACCTCGCTTTGCCCCGACGCCGTCGCTCCCTGCCGCTAGGTAGAATGCAGCACTGCTCCCTCCCCTGAGCTCGGCCTCCTCCTGGGGGACCGTCACCCTCCTGCCCCAGCTTGGCCTTTGTTAGGCGGGAACACCAAGAGCTCCCAGGGCGGTCTGGCTGCCAGGGCTGCCTCTTCCTCCCCCGTGCAGATCCGGAGGGCTCCGGAGCGCTCTCCTTCAGGTCCAGGGCTCTGCTGCTGCCTCTCTGCACCTGCCTCTCGAGGAGACGGGGCTCTACAGAGGGTCTGAGGGGGCCTGGTGCATAATCTGCCTTGCAGCTTTTTCCCTGCCAGCACAGAGCCCTGAAGCAAAGCTGCTGGGTTTTGCTGCTGTACAGTTTATGTCAATACATCACTGTTGTTTGCTTCCTGATATGAGAAATGCTGCTGCTACACCTGCCTCCATTTCAGTACTGTTCCAGTGTGTGGACAATTTGCCTTCTGAAAAAACTCATTTAGGTATGAGACTGGAAATAGCATTTTTTTTCATATTACTATTTTCTGTTACCCTCTGTTATCCTCAAGATATCCTCATCTGAAACTGCTTCTCACTCAGTTTCAAATCATTTTTGTTCGTACACAGGTTCACAGATATTGTTTTTACAGGAATGTCTGCTTATTCATTTCTGCATGTATTTAGCAGTTCTACAATGGTTTGCATATATGGCTATCACATACAGAAAAGAGAGAATAAAATACTGAAGAGGAGGGATGGATTTAATCGTGTAAGAAGTTAAGTTTTAGCTTGAGCTCTGTCCAGGCATGGATTTACTGAGTATCTTTTTTTCAACATGTATTCAGATCTGCAGATGGAACAAGCATATGAAACGTACTTTCTTGAAGATTATTGGGTTATTAAAATATAGCTTTTATTTGAGAACGCTAATCTTCCTTTGGGGCTTGCAAGTAACCTCAATACTGCCAGGATGCACCAGGGGATATTTAGGGGTAAGTAAGCTGCCGGAACACCTGACAAATGCCAATAGGTAAGTACTTCTTTACTTCAGCAGAGATTGTCCCTTTTCATGAATGCTTATGTTGCACAAGCAATTGCTGCATTGCACTGCATCAGCACTGTTCCTAATCCTGATTTGGAAACATCAACTGGTAACTTGACAAAGCGTGACACATGGTAAGTTAAAGTGTTTTCAGCTGCACTAACACAACAAATTGTAATGGCTCCAAAAGAGCCATTTCAGTTGATTGTGTCAATAAACTACAAACCGCAAAGAAAAAAATATGTGGCCAAATGAATAAAAGCATCATCAAATCCTCGTGTGTTAATGGTCACAATTTTTCTCCTCTTAGAAGAAATACTATTTGGCAGAAAAAAAAAAAGAAAAAAAAGTGTATTCACTGGAGCTTTGGCCGCTGTTTAATCAGAAGCCCAGTCCCAGGGCACTTTCCATCTATATGATTCCCTTTGTTTCCATGTGTTGAGAATGTATAATGCTCATCCTCATAGTTCTGCTACAAAATGAAAGCTTGGCATATGCTGTCTGTTTAGGCTAAAACATAGGCTGTTTTATGCGCTTGTTCTTTCTCCTGTTTTGGGGCGACACGAGCCTCTTGTCACTTAAGGAGGACTTTAGTCTCATTTCCTGGACGAACTGCCACCAGGCACCAGGGTAGCATTGCTGCCTATTTTTCCCCCACGAGGCAGCTCATTGGGAAGGACAACATCTGCTTGGTGCTTGGCCAGGTTTTCTCCTTCCTTAGCAGGGCTGATGTTAGAGTAAACTCCGAGCTGGCTGAGACCATGGGGCCCAACTCTTCTTGGTGGTGGCCAGTGAAAGGACAAGGGGTAATGGGTACGAGTTGAAACACAAGAAGTTCCACCTCCATGTGAGGAAGAACTTCTTTCCTGTGAGGGTGCCAGAGCCCTGGCACAGGCTGCCCAGAGAGGTTGTGGAGTCTCCTTCTCTGGAGATCTTCCAAACCCGCCTGGATGTCGCCCTGTGCCACGTGCTCTGGGTGTCCCTGCTGGAGCAGGGGGGTTGGACTGGATGATCTCTAGAGGTGCCTTCCAACCTCCACCATTCTGTGATTAAGGTTCCTAAGTAAATCAGGATACAATTTGGCTGAATGCGACTAGTGACCGGGTCATCAGTTCAGCAGCAAGGGCTGCGCTCTCTGCTGTCCGTGCGCGGGTCAAAGCCCATGGAGCTCTCATCGCAGACATCGGTCTCATTGGGCAAAGACCATGGCTGGGCCCTGGCCGAGCAGGGCTGTGCGTTATTTGGTGGCCACCTGAGCTTGCTGAGTTACCATGTGAAGGATACACAAAGGAGGATGGTGTCTTCCCAGAATTTATAGCCCACTGAACAACCATAGTAAAACAACCTACAGTAGGAGCCCTGGAGAAAAGAAGTGTGTTTGCTTAGAAGATAAAGTATTTTTCAGAATTCTTTATGTTAATACTTAGCTTACGTCATCCTCATGCAGCAGCTTTTGAGCAAGGTGCATCGCTGTTTTCTTGATAATTCTTTTTTCAAAGCTCATCAGGAGCAATCCATCGTTGGCTACTTGAGACCAGAAATGAAATTCTCCGACTGCCATTCCACATAGCTAACGAGTGGAGGCAATGGTTTTGTCACCAGTATTAGTGCACGTACAAATATAGACACGTCCTTCTATCTGTTGTACCATGGTGTCTGGGGTTAGCTGCCCTTAAAATGAAACCTGGCAAGCACCACGGAATAGCACGAAGCGGCACCAGCGCAGTACCTCACTGCCTGGCAAGAACATTAGGTAGGGGGTTTCTGAGTAACTACAGAGCTGAATAAAACTGCATCTAGTTAGCCGTTCATAAAAGGCTGATTTACCACTAGAAACTCAACCTGCCAAAGAGAAGAATAACCTACATCACAGGCAAGCTATCCAAAATTCTCTTTTTCTCTAAAAAGGGTATTAAAGCAGATTTTCCTGTGAATATGTTTAAATAACTGAAATAAAATGCCTCACCAGTAAAATGGGGGATTTATCTCTATACAGCTTAATCTGGTACTGAAACATGAACTCCCTCAGATACATAGTTAATACACAATTCCTGCTGCTTTTGACTATCTTCAGCCAACAGAAGGGCCCAAATATAAAATTACAGAAATTGGAGATGAAAGGTCTTAGTCAGTCAATTTGCTAAACCACTTGCCATGTTATCTGTGCTCTCTCTAATATACTGTCAAATGTTCTTATAATCATCACTTGGACTTTTGCTGTCATTTGCATTCTGAACAACTTTGGCTTCGCACACAAATGAATGGATTACACTCATCCATCCGTAGGTTATTCATCTGTTCAAGAACATTTCTATGTAAGACAAGGGTATTGCCAAAATTAAATAATCAATTAAAGAGCTTCTTGTTTTTGAGAAATCCCTTCATTTCCAGTTACAGGTGCGAATTTCTATATTAAATGGGTAACGTTTTCTTCAACCTAACACAGCCACATATGATTTATGAAATGTTACTCCAGCAAGACAAGCTTATTTTACACTTTATTTACTCAGAACAGAACACTGATGGGAGAAATAAATGAGACGGACAAGATGATCCATAGTCAGGGGCATGGGTTGCTTTATTGCACAGCTAGGACCAGAATCTGGGCCTCTTGCATCACAGACCATTGACCTCGAAAGAAAAGAGGTGGAAGGCAGTTTGGATTGGACAACTGGAACAAACCACACAAAAAAAGGAATCAATAAGTATTGATAGCTAATGATCAGCTGCTGGCCTCATCTGACAGACACATGGATCAAGACGCTCTGAATATGCAAGGCTGCAAAAACGCAGCACTGGGGGGTACGTGGACGCTGCTGCCCTTACAGTGCTCAGAGGTAAATTCATTACTTCAGAGTCCTCCTCTATTTGGTCTCTTCCACAAAATCATCACAACTGCTTGCTCAGTAATTGAGGGAGGCACAGCAATCAATTTCTATCTTGAAAATGTTTTATGTGTGTTTAGAGTATTCTGTTCTATATTCCCAGTATGATACTCCCTTGAGAATGTTTTAAAAAAAAGCAGGAGCACCCCCCACTCATTCTCATCCTCCAGTCTGCTTATTCTGCTGCTGCTCCGGCCAGCAGGTTAACTAATTAAGCTGTACTTCCCAGGACGGTGCTGACAACACTAACATTATCAATGGGGTTTATGGCTACAAGAAAAAAGAATCCATTTGCTTTGTGCCCTCTGAAAAACAGAGGAGAAAAAAAATCAATTAGTTGCCAAGCAGACAAGCAGAAAGTAGAAAAAAAAGGGAAAAGTTGATTAGTATCTTCCTTTTTTAAAAGATTTTTGGGAAAATTTTAATATTATCATTTTAATCTGAGATTTCTTTCAATAGCAATAGAATGTTATACAGTCCTGAGTATGGATCTTCATTAACTCTACACCGGATTCACTGCAATCCTCCTACCTTGAGTGAAATCACGGCTCCAAGGAGTCAACGGGACTTCTCCAGTGACTGCCATGAAACTCAGGTTACACTTGTACTTTCAACACCCATTGAAGAGCTTGTTTGAAAGCCAGAAGGATACAGGTGCCTACTGTGATTGCAAGTTCTCAAACTGAAGGCAATGGTCACATTTTTGGGGGGGGGGAACCTCTTAGTTACCTTTGCCTAGAAAGGCCTGAACTCCCATTAAAGACACGAAGTCTTTCATACCTCGGGCTCGCTACCGAGGTAGCGATAGTCTCCTGCACACGTCGTTCCCCAGCTCCCTGCAGATCCCTCGCGAACACAACGCTCTGCTGCAGCCCTCGGGGCCGCTGCTGCCGCCCGGCCGCAGGGAGCGCGCGCGGCAGCCGGCCCGCGAGTGGCCTGGGGAGCGTACACAGAACGAAGGGGTTGTATGAGAGCCTGGGCCCTCAGCGCCTGCCAACCCACACGTGACAGCGCTTTGACGAGAGGGCTCTGCCCGCGCGGGCCCTCGAGAGAGCCCCCGGACGAGGGGCTCGGTGGGTTGTGCGGGTTGCGGCTGCTGTGACATCGTTAACCAGCCTCAGCCCCACAGTCCCGTCACCTGCTGCTGCCTGAGGATGCCAAGTTTAAGGGAAATCCCCCCAAAATGGAGGTGCGTAGGGTAACATGCCTGTTACTGATCTCCCCCTGCTCCATGCATAGAGTCCCACTTTTTATGCGCGCTTTCAGGTGTGGATTGGCAAAGCCCTTGCTGGTGATGGCCCCGCTCCTCGGCTCTGCGCCCCAGGGCTCCAGGGGCCCACGGCGGCGCCTCGGGCTTGGCTGACCTCGCAACAAAGGCGGCAGCAGCGCCGCTCCGGAGCGCGACCGCGCTGAAACGCTCCTTACACCGGCGGGAGCGGAGGGGTCGCTCGGCTGCCGCCTCTCCCTGCCTAGGCCTCGTGCGGGGCATCAGCGAGCGACACACGGGGACCACGTCCTCCCTCCCCGGGCCCACCGTGCCACCGGCATCGCGCCCCACGCTCTCATTTGTCATTTTCCCCTGTTTAAAAGCGCGTCCGCCCTTCCCACCCCCTCCACGCGCAGCACAAGGCGCCGCAGGGCAGGGTCAC